>CM032806.1:1847500-1930000 GCA_019155185.1 Beaufortia kweichowensis | reverse complement strand
ACCGCAACGTTGCCGTGGCAGAAGACGGAGGTCAAAGGTCGGGTATGCCCGTGAGAAACGGTCCGTACAAGAGCTCGGAAGCACTATTGGACTCGGCTTTAAAACAGGCACAGCGGAACAGCCCCGACCGGCAGGTCAACGGACACGCCGAACTGGGCCGCGTTCGCTCAACCGCAGGAGGTCGAGGGGCAAACGGAGGTGCCGGATACAGTGAGATCCTTGTAGATTATGTTTGGGGTAAACAGCAGAAGATGCAGGCTCAACGACAGCAAAGACTTCAAGTCCAGAATGCTACAAAAACCCGAGTGTGGCCCGAAGGCTCCAACGCTCCGCCCCCTCCCTACAGGAATGGCATTCCTCAATCACAGCAACTTATTCTGGGCACCGGTCCTCCGGCCTACAGCCCGCTGATGCTGAGGGGGAAGCCTGGCGAACCTCGGAGGGTCAAAGTGAGCCGCACAAAGTCCTGTGGTCCGTTTGTTCCTCTCCAGCAGCACCAGCAAGAATCCATCCTGCTCTCCGCTTACGCAGACACAACTATATCCAATGGAAACATGACGCATAACCAGCAGATAGACCACTCTCACAGACCGCCTCACTACCCCTTTGAGTCGTCCACCCCCACGACCCCAGATGACCCCACACGCAGCCTGCACAAGGCCCTGGCGCTGGAGGGGTTAAGAGACTGGTACCTGCGGAACACGCTGGGGCAGACGGCCAACGGCGCGAAGGGGAAAGACGGGACGCAGCGCCGGCGCACGACATCATCTTTGCATGGCTCCCAACCGCATCCACCTCTCAAACACCAGCCGCAGTCGTTTCAAGGTGACACAGTTTATCCGCAACTGCCCCATTCAGCCACGTTTCATGGTCATCCGCTACACAGCAGGTAGATACAAACATTTTAAAGTATTTAGAAAATATTTTAACATTTTATTTAGTCACATATTGACCCTCTCCTTTCTTGTTTCCTAATAGGACGGTGGAAATTTCTTTGTATCAAGATACCTTTTCATCAAAAATGCAGGACGTGACGCATAAAGAGACGAGTACAGACAGACCCGCACCAGGCACGCTGGTCTAACACGCAAACAAACCAACCCTGCTCACGGCTGCATTTCATCAAACACAGAGACTAAAGCAAACACCAGCTTTTGTGTGTATAGAATAACAAAAAGACTTTCTGCTTCCCTTGCCATAATCTTTTCAGCATGAAATCAAGCCATTTTATTGTCTCATGTTGACCGACTATATAGTTTATTAAACGTAAACTTGTCTTTCAATGAACAGAAGTAGCAGCAGGTTCTGCCAAAGGTTAGTCAGAGATATATTACAGACCACTAACATGATATGTCAACACATTCCCATTTATTTCTATGCGATATATGTAAAACAATTTCCAATATTGTTTTGAGAATACAGTATCGGTCACTGTCTGTGACCTTTCTCAAGTAGCTCTGGCCCTTATAAATAAATCAGGATCCTCTTAAGGTTTTTATGAAATAATATTTCTATGCAAATTACAATCAGGAAGACTGTTTAGTTGATAAAAAAGCCAAATCTTAACCTTGGACTGTTAGAAAGCCACTGACTCACAGTATTTGATGAAATGTGTAAATCTGTAAGTATCTTTCTTGCTTAATTTGAATATGGAAGAGTATAAAGATGCTCATTCAGGGGGATGTCATTAAGAATGGCACAACGGTCGCTGTGCGGCTCAAATTAATCATCTCGTGGTTACTATATCCTCAGGATTAATTATATACCAGTATTACCAAACGCAATGATAGAGAAAACACAAAGTCTAAATCTCATTTGTTATATCACATTCCTGCAGAAATGGCGCAAAAACTGTTGAGTAAATTATACAATGTCTGTGGTCATTTTCAACTCCAAAATCTAAAGAAAAACTGGAAAAGACTGTATTATTTATATAGTGTTATTAACGAATCATCTAATTTAAAAGTAAAACATCCAGAGGTATTATAATAATGAGAAAATAATGCAGAAAAATCACTGTGGTCCTAACATAGGGCTTGCTTTCTTTATTTCCCTTTATTTCATTTGGATTTTACGCTAATATGTGACTTGTCTAGTTATTATAAAAGACAAAGACCACTAGGAGGAGCCCATTCATCTGTTTTAAAAGGTTTATTCAAATCAACAGCTTTTGCAGATGTATGCAAAACACGCTGCCAGGTGCGGTTCTTGTCACAAGAATAACCGGTTTCTTGTGTGTACCGTCTTAATTGCAATTGTGCATTGTTTGTCCTATCGGATTGACTGCTGATGTCAATATTTACTGTATTTCTCAGTAATTAGATTGAGGGAAATGAAAAAGACTCATTAACCAATTGGGGATCTTGCCAAGACTGGTAATTTTCCTGCACCTCCCTTCTTGGGATATAATTTATAATGCCAGCATGCCAATCTTTGACCATTGTGCCTAGCAGAAAACAAACAGTGGAGAAGGCGTAACTAATCTCCAAAAAGAAACAATGACTCATCATAATGTGTATTTCCTAAAAACAGGTTTAATTAGGCTTCAGCTTCTAAATTATTGTCACTCTTTTAAGACTGAAAAACTATTAAGAAATGAGTTTGGATTGCCGGTTAATCCACACTAATATTATGGTCTGCTATATTTCGTATAGTGGTAGTGTTCAAACCCTTGCTAGACCAATGCATGCAGATGTATGTTAACTGTTCTTTATACCCTCTGAATCATGTCAATCCCCGATCGGTTTATTGTGTTTTCATTGACAGCATTATGTAGGTAACATGATGTAGGTCTTGAAAAGCTTCTACATGTCAGATGCCTTCACCTTTAATATATCTGTAGACATGCGCTGACAGTTGAATTTACTGAAGCAATCCAAACCTTCTCAGATGATGAGCGCTGAGCTCAACCTTGTCACCAAATGCTGCCATGCTTGTCTCAGGATTACACAGAAAGCTGCTTTGATTGTGCTCGGTCCATTGTGAAGTCAACACTATTAGTACTATTAATTTTTTTTTTTATATAAACAGACTTTAACAAACGTAATAAATGAGAAGGTTACTGAATGTTTATGCTTGTTGATTTTTGGTCATAGATCATCATACCCATCATCATAAAATACGATTATTTCTACTGACAACAAAGGGATGATAAATAAGGAATGATAAAACTACTTTATTTGGATTAAAGAAGGTCATCATAAAACTAAATGGTTTAAAAATGTCCACTCCGAAAGCAAATACAACCAATTTATTTTACTTCCAAACGTTAACACATTTTCGAGATGTTTGAGATTGTATTCCCCCAGTTCCATTTAATTCTGTAAATCTGACATACTTTGTTAAACAGACTCTTTCCTTGTTCAGTTTGTATCTGCTTGTGTGTGTGTGTTTTACCCCTTTTAAAAGACCTGTTTCCAAATTGTATATAATTTGCTGTTTTCCCCTTTGCTTTCAACATTTTATATCTCTATTGAAAAAACACAAAGAACCAAGACTGTACAAAGTTTGTTTATAATAAAGTGTTTTTTGGTCAGATACATTGTTTGTGTCATTAAGGTTGTGCATATATAATACACTCATAAACAAAGAGAGTGACTACAACATATCATAACATTATTATTGTGAAGCATAACATTTTTATTTATTTATTTTTAATGAACTTTGATGTAATTGTAGACAAATAGATAAATATGACCGATATCAAATAAATGGAGAGATATCCGATAGACCGATACACATTAGATAAATATACATTTACATTACATTTACATTTAGGCATTTAGCTGACGCTTTTATCCAAAGCGACTTACAAATATTAGGAGACAATGAAGCGACACATCAAAAGCGGCAGCAATAGTACAAAGAAGTGCTTTAGTAAGTTTACAATGTTGTGCAGTGCTAGATAAATACCTGTAGAGGAAGGACAAGTTTTTTTTTTTTTTTAAATATAGATAGATATTATAAATACCTACTGTAGATTGGTAGGCAACAAGACAGATAAATATATAGATACATACATACATAAATACTGTACATGGATAGATAGATAGATAGATAGATAGATAGAGAGAGAGAGAGAGAGAGAGAGAGAGAGAGAGAGAGAGAGAGAGAGAGAGAGAGATGGATGGAGGGAGGTAGGAGAGAGAGAGAGAGAGAGAGAGAGAGAGAGAGAGAGAGAGAGAGAGAGAGAGAGAGAGACATACATACATACATACATACATACATACATACTGTACATGGATAGATAGATAGATAGATAGATAGATAGATAGATAGAGAGAGAGAGAGAGAGAGAGAGAGAGAGAGAGAGAGAGAGAGAGATGGATGGATGGATGGATGGATGGATGGAGGGAGGGAGGTAGGAGAGAGAGAGAGAGAGAGAGAGAGAGAGAGAGAGAGAGAGAGAGAGAGAGAGAGAGATAGATAGATAGAGAGAGAGAGAGAGAGAGAGAGAGAGAGAGAGAGAGAGAGATACATACATACATACTGTACATGCATACGTCACTAATCCCATGAGAGAAACCGCAGCGTAAAGTTATCACACACATTACGATCTCAATAATAACGTCAATAAAACAGATAGGCTCTAAAAACACATGAGATAAAGTGGTGATTATGTAAAGAGCCGGTAGTGTAACAGATGGAGTAAACTCCACCTATCGGCGCAGTTTCATGATACTGTAAGCACTATCTCTCTCTCGCTCTCTCTCTCTCTCTCTCTCTCTCTGTTTACTGTGACCTGCTGCGTCTGCTTCACGCTTGGATTCAATGATACACATCAACACCCGGACCGTATGTGAGGTTAAATGATAAAGACTGCATATGATCATCATGAGGGTCTGTCACACTTCAGATCTGCTGTCATACGTGACATCTGAAACGACCTTCGGCTAGATGACAGGAAAAAGTTCAACAGGGGAAGTTCAATTGTATTAGCCAGCAGCGCTAACTCGCTTTAAACGACACTTGTTTGACATTTACGCTGTTTAATTCAGTCATAGTAGAGATGTTATTGTGTACATAGTATTTATAGTCAAGTTAATCAAGTTTTTGTGTAGCTGTTGTTCGTGTTTTTGCGGTGAGTTTGTTCGTTTGTTTGCTAGCTGTCTCGTAAACTACCTCCTCTTGGAGAATTATTTTCCACTTTAATCGTGTTTTACTTAGATTAAACCACAAGATAGTAACAGTGTTGCTATTTTTTTACCATCTAAACAAACCTTTCGAAGGATAATATTGTATTTGTTAGAGTTTGTTTAGTTTGTCTCAGATGTTTCTCTTGAGGAGAAGTGACGTTATTTGCTGACGTGCGGTATGACGTAACACTGCATAAAATAAATATATATGTTTAAATATAATTTTTTTAATATATATTTTATTATTTTCTATTGTTAATAGCATAACGCAGATAAACTGGTATTATAAGGTTTAGTTTAGATCTCTTCTGAAAACTCAAAGGTCTCCATTGCTGTCTATTTAATATCATTGCTGTTTCAGGATATGTTAACTTATCAGATAATGTAAGTTTGACATGTTATCAGTGAGCAAATATTGCCTTTAAATCCATTAAAAGGCTTTTAAGTTAGTTTACATATAAAGTTGCATTTATTAAGCAGTTTTCCATTAACATTTACATTTTCAATAAGCTACAAAAACCATGTCTGTATACTCAAAACTTCCTTCCCAGCTGCAGAAACCTCTCGCAAGAAAGACCATTCTCCTTCTTGTAGCTCTGTATGGGGCAAAGAAACTTTCCCCATATGTATATAGCAAACTTAAAGGAAGGACTAATAAACATCTTAAAGTCACTGACCCGATTACCTCCAACGGAGAAGCCCAAGAAGTTGCAGACACGAGAAAAAGAAAAAGCTCTCCGGCTGTGAACCGAGAATTCTTGGAGAGGTTGAGCTGTCTCCTGCGAATTCTCTTTCCCCGCTTTTTCTGCAAAGAACTCGGCCTGCTGGGTTTCCACTCGCTTGCCCTCATTTCACGCACCTTTCTGTCCATTTACGTGGCTAACCTGGATGGCAAAATAGTTAAAACCATCGTGAAGAAAGACCCCAGAGCGTTCGTGGTGGAGTTAACCAAATGGCTGCTCATTGCTATTCCGGCAACGTTCGTGAACAGCGCCATTCGATATTTGGAGGGTCAGCTAAGCCTGGCCTTCCGCACCAGGCTGGTCACTCACGCCTACATGCTGTATTTTAGCGATCAGGCATACTACCGTGTCAGCAACATGGACGGCAGGCTGGCAAACCCCGACCAGTCTTTGACGGAAGATGTGGTCATGTTTGCAGCCTCCGTGGCTCATCTGTACTCGAACCTAACCAAGCCTATTCTCGACGTGGTGATGACATGTTACACGCTCCTGAAAACCGCCGAGTCCAAAGGTGCCAACACCACGTGGCCCTCCATGATAGCTGGCATCGTGGTGGCCCTCACCGCCAAGGTTCTGCGAGCTTTCTCACCCCGCTTTGGTAAACTGGTGGCGGAGGAAGCCAGGAGAAAAGGGGACCTGAGGTACATGCATTCACGCATTATCGCCAATTCGGAGGAGATTGCCTTCTACGGTGGTCACAAGGTGAGAATTGTCATTGTTGGGTCAGCTGGGGTCATTGTGTGTGTCATTGTATTCAATGCATGCAATGAGAAATGTTCCTGAACTGGGCGGTCATGTGATCCGAGACCATGTTCATAGTGCAGGTCATGTGATGTGTTTGAACAAAAAGAAGGCCCTGGAATTGGGTCAAAGGTCAAAACACACTGTGCTTCACATAAATGATGCTGTGAAGTCACACTTAAAAACACTTTATCATTATGAATCAGCAAGCTTTAAAAGTCGATATTGTGTGAGTATTGTGTGGCATTGATGTTGTCTTGTTGCCTGTGTTTTTGTGCATATGCGTGTCTGCGTGGCTGCGCATGCGCTCTGCGCAGATCGAGATGTTGCAGCTGCAGAGGAGCTACACCTCGCTGTCCAAGCAGATAAATCTGATTCTGTTCAAGAGGCTGTGGTACGTCATGCTGGAGCAGTTTCTCATGAAGTATCTCTGGAGCGCTTCAGGTCTGGTCATGGTCGCTGTGCCCATCATCACTGCTACTGGATTCTCCAAATACGGTAATGATTTCATTCTGTTTATCTTTAGTCTCTGTTCTACTGAAGTTTTAAACGATGTTCAAGCTTTCAACAACCCAAGTATACTTTGTAAACAACACATCGAATCCACACAAGTAACTTCTGTCTGCATGAAATCAAGAGCATATTTTTTGCTTTTTTGATGGTTGATAAAACATGTGACATGGCTTACTGAGTAAAAGGTTAAGAACTTCATGACTAAGATAGGCAGGCAACTTAAACGATCAAGATAGTCAAGTGTGATGCATTCAAACTTCACTTCATCAAATGTTTTTCACTTATTCTCTTGTCATATGGTGTCCAAACAGACTCGGAGGATGTGAAGCAAGCAGCGCTGGTGATGAAGGAAGAGGATTTAGTGAGCGAACGCACGCAGGCCTTCACCACGGCCCGAAACCTTCTGAACGCTGGAGCAGATGCCGTGGAGAGGATCATGAGCTCCTACAAGGAGGTCAGATGCTTTCACACCTCTCATGATCAACTCTGACCTTTTACCATCTCAGTTTTTTACCTCTCGGCAAGCTCTGGCATTTTGAATAGTATTGACTTGAGTTGTGCCGTTAATGGAAAAGTATTGATGGTGTAAGTATGCTGGAAGATGTTTGAGCTAATCAGAAACGGATGTAATTACTCCTTAATGTATATATGTAGGTTACGTGATGTGTAAATGTGTCATCTTGTTATAAAATGCAAAAAAGCCCTGCCATTTGATCTTGAGAAGTGGTAGTCGGAAGTATTGTCATGCGTGGAAGTGTTCTCTCGCTAACCTCTCACTTCAACTCTCAGCAAATTGATTTTTTCCTTTTCTGACCTGAAATCTTTCTGCTGTCCGCAGGTGACAGAACTGGCTGGTTACACGGCTCGTGTGTACGAGATGTTCACTGTGTTTGAGGATGTGCGTGTTGGGGTGTACCGGCGCTCGGCTGAGGAGGTGAAGCAAGAAGAGGCGAGAGGAGATCAGGAGGTGAAACACGGCGTGAGGGTGGAGGGACCACTGCAGATCAGAGGTGTGACACATGATGCCGTGGTTTTAATCAATCTCTGTTTAAACATGAATAAAAATATAGCATACTACATAAGCCGTTGTCTTATTCGTTTGTGTAGGTCAAGTGATTGATGTAGAACAAAGCATCAAATGTGAGAACCTGCCCATAATAACTCCTACAGGAGATGTGGTGGTGTCCAGCTTGAACATCCAGGTAAAAAAAAACACTTTTCATCTCATTGCAAAACATCCACGTGTATGTCATGTGCTTTGCGTAGATTTGACAACCAACTTGCACGAATCGGAGACGGTATATGAAATAATTTCATAGACTTTATGCTGCACTTTCATGTTCTCACGTGCAGTAAATGAGTCTGATGCAACATGCTGTCGTTTGCATGATTTATGTGCATGTGAATAAGTCATGAGTCTTAACTTTTATCTGTTCTGATTTATTTGAAGCAGTTCAGGGACCTGATAATACGGTGAACGCTAGCCGTACGATTCAATTTCTGACCTTTGACTGTTCAAAGTCAGTTGCTAAGATTGTACGCTTCATATTTACCTGTGTAAGACTATTCGGATGTATTTTGACCATCTTGTGCTCTGTTAAAGATAAAAGTAAACCTAATGAGTGTTGACAGGACTAGCAGGATAGGTTCAGCAGTGAAATGCAGATCTGATATCGCTGGTTTTATGCATATTTTAGACATCACCTGCAGAAATGATGCATATAAACCCACTTAACATTCTTTAAGAAGCTAATTTAACTTTGCAAAAAGGAATGACACATTATTGTGTAATTTTTTATGTCAGCGAGCACAAAATGAGCCTGCAGTGTACCAGTTATGAATGCAATGCACGCCGGACTTCAGAAGATGCATTTCTCGAGTCCGCTCCCTCATGATTAATTCATGTTTCCTGCTAAATTCTGAGAAATGGGTCATGAGCACTGCAGTGTGACCCCCCTGTCTGCCGCGGACAATGTGCTGATTATATTCCGGTCGTGCGTTGGTGTTCTTAAAGTTTCCACGACCGCGTCTCGATCTGCAGGGGCGGTATGGTGCTAATACCCTCTCATGGCCGTGATGTCGCAGTCATGTGGTGCACATGATTCAATGCACATTACCCACAATGCTCTTTCAGATAGTTCCTTAAACCCAGCAGCGTAGCCAAAAGCGGGTCGTGATCTCCCGCAGACCAAGAGGAAGATGTGGATGTCAGATAAAACCACACACAGAGACCAAATAGAAAGTTGTTATTATCTCTGTCCTATTATATATAGTTTACCTAGAAATGTAAATTACGTCTTTTTATACTGATCCCCATGCCTTAAGAAATCTTATAATGAATATCAACTTCCAGGAAAGTATGTAATCAGAGACATTTCTCATTTATTGAAGACTTTCACAACGATCATGATGTCACACCTGTCACTTTGTGTCCGTTTCTCACTAATGCTATCATATAACATGCAGTTCACCATTCCTTTACTAGTTAAATTCTGTTTTTCTCCCGGGTTCTTGCAGTGGCCTTGCTTCCAGATGATGTGAATCCAGATGAGTTTTTATGTGCTGAAGGTCTTGTAATAGTAATTGATGCTATTGCAGGATGCAGCGCTGGTTTGTGTGTGTGTCTGGTGAGGCTTTAACATAATGATAGGCTGTTGAGCTCCGTATGTCGTGCCCTTTGAAAACCATCAAGCTTTTCCCATCAGAACGTCTCCTTTTAACCCCGTGGTTTTGCTGAATTTGTAAACACATTTGGCTGTTTCCTGTGGTTTGTCCCTCTATGTTTCTTCTCTCTCTTTGTGTACGGGTGTGTTTGGGCTACACGATTTTGACAGAAACTGTAATTGTTGATTATTTTCTTTGATATTGTAATCACGGTTATTAATTTCGCATAAATGGAATTCACATGATGGCACCAAACATTTGCATAAATCGTTCAAAACAACACTTATTACAGCACATAAATAGAAAGTGTTTCAGTTATCTAAAGATAATATTATGGGATGTTATTGCTTGTATGGTCAGTATTGTTTTCTAACACAGCCGCTGTGTTTTGCAGGTCGATGAAGGAATGCATCTGCTGATCACAGGACCCAACGGCTGTGGTAAAAGCTCTCTGTTCAGAATCCTGAGCGGTCTGTGGCCCGTCTACAGCGGCGTTCTCTACAAGCCTTCACCTGAACACATGTTTTACATACCTCAGAGGTACCTGCATGCTGTGACCACACACCCACAATCACTATTATTACAGAACAGATGTTCCCAAATTTTTTTTACATTTTTTTTGGTTTAGTCTACGCAACCCCGTCTGTAAAATCCAGTCTAAAGTCTCAAAATCTAATACTGTATATGAGATTACAAGCATCAAAGTAGTCATAGCCATATCAATGATGAAATAGGTCATGTGTTTAATGTAAATGATAGATTATATGATGCATTGAAATGCAGTACTCACATTTTTTTTATATTACTAACATTAATATTTCAAATAAAATTATTGATTTAAATGACACATTATTGGTCATTGGCCAACAAAGGTTGGAAGCAGTTAATAAAAGAAACATTATTGAAACTGGAATTTTCATTAAAATTTCAGAATCAAAACCGTTTCAGTATATTACATCAGTTTTGGCAGTCATTAAAAATGTCCTTGCAGCATTGATTCAAAAAACATCCTTGTAGCATTGATTTGCATGTAAGCATGGCTAAAATTATTGCCTAAAATTCATTATAATGTTTAAGTTTATACATTTTTAACAACTTGTATTCCTCATAGTTTAAAAAAAACATTACAAACTCATCTTTGCAAAATGTGTGGGCAGTGTTAGTTAAAAAACCCAAAAATCAATACGCTGTGCTTTTTCAACATGTTTCGGTTTAAGATGAACTAATCATGTTCCTCCATGCAAATGCCAGTTGTGTTGCAGTATGTGAACTGGGATTTGGTAGCAGACGGCAGGTGATTTCTTTTTGTGTAGGTTCACGGCCCTGCACTGAGACACAGTCTGCTGGATTTTGTTTAAGTATTAAGATCAATTAAAATGCAGAAACGTGGGCGTGCGCATGTGTTTATTTTCATTTCCCACGCCGTGCCAGGTTAATTAGCGCTGATGAGAGTGCGATTAAAAATGGAAGTACAATCCAAAAAGCAGTTGACACATATGGTGCTCGTGTGACTGTGTTATATGTCTGCTTCATTACAGAAACAACAGGAACACGCTCTCACTTCCTGTTCTGGATCACACAGTGAGATGTGTCCAACATCACTTAAAACCAGCTGCTGTCTCTTATTTTACCAACTGCTGCTCGATGAGCGTTATATTATGGTTGTTTAAAGGAAAAAACAAAACTTGGGAATGGGAATCGTGAGGAATATAACGGTTATACTTAATGATCCTGGTCCATGTCAGTTCTGGTGATTGTGAATATAATACATTACACTTATTTCAGCCTTTTAAGTTTAGTTTTATTCAAGTGAAAACAGAGAGGATTGATGAATACCTAAATCAAACAATGCACAGCTAGATGGATCATACAGTGAAAATATCATTACGTACACAGTGAGAGATTTAAATGCGTTATCCAGCAGTGAAGTGTCTTCATCTAATCCATTAAATACACAAACAGTGTTGTGTATGATGTTTCTTTAAACTCAACATCAGCAGCTAGAAGATAAAACGATGGATTCAGATGATTTATTTGTTTTTACTTGTACTCGTGTAGGCCGTACATGTCGGTGGGAAGCCTGCGAGATCAGGTCATCTATCCTCATTCTGTTCAGGAGATGCAGGAGAGAAACATCACAGATCAGCAGCTGGAGGACATTCTCAAAACTGTGAACCTCTGTTACATCCTGGAGAGAGAGGGAGGTGAGTGACACACAGATATCATCACGAATGTCATCATTAATATTAAAAAATTTTATACAATGGATAACTCTATTATTAACTATTATCTAACTCATATAACTTTATCATATGTTATAATTAATAAAATACAATTCTGTTCATTAGGTTGGGATGCTTTGAGCGATTGGAAAGATGTGTTGTCTGGAGGAGAGAAACAGAGGATGGGCATGGCCAGGATGTTTTATCACAAGTACGTCAGAGGATTTACATTTCAACACTTCTGTCATGATTTACATTTACATTTATTCATTTAGCAGACGCTTTTATCCAAAGCGACTCACAAGTTACCAGTGGCACACTGGGAGCAATTAGGGGTAAGGTGTCTTGCCCAAAGGGCACCTCAGTTGTTTCCTGCTGGTACTGGGAATCGAACCAGCAACCATCTGGTTGTTAGTCCAAGGCTCTAACCACTAGGCTTTTACTTGTAATGTATTATTTCTTTTACCCTGGGTTATGAAGGCCTTCTCTGTAAATTATTAACCCGGGGTAAAGAATGAACAAGGTGAAAGAAGGAATAAAATAACCCGGGGTTAAGATTTTCAGTGTGATAGTTTTCACTGTATGATATCAATTTGAGAACTGGGATTATGATCTACTTTCCCAGTAATGATTTTTACGTTCTTGCATTAATTGGACTCATTACAATTATTTGAATGAAAATGTTTTTCCTAAAAGAAACACAAACACTTTCAAATGCTAAATGTTAATGTAGAGAATAATAATGGCTCGTGTTTTTCCTAAAGCCATTAAAGTGATAAAATATTCAATTACTAAATGTTATTAGCATTTAACTGTGTCTTGTGGATTCGGTGCATGATTCTGGCAACTTTACAATTTATAATTTGCATTTGAAGTGAGCAGCTGCTTTGGGGAAGATTACGGTTGAACCACAAAGATATTTATTAACCAGGAATATGATAAAACTATTCGACTGCAAATTCTGCTGCTTTTAAGTCTGTCCTCCACAACTTTAGTTTTTGTGTGTTTAAAAAAATATATAAAATATAATTTATCTTTAACAGACCTAAATATGCTCTCCTGGATGAGTGCACGAGTGCTGTGAGTATTGATGTGGAAGGTAAAATCTTTGAAGCTGCAAAGGACGCTGGGATTGCGCTTCTGTCTATTACACATCGTCCTTCTCTCTGGTGGGTTTTTAATCATCATGAAGAGCTGTTTCTTTATTGTTAGTAAAAAACAATTGTAGTTTTTTAGGACCTTTGGAAATGTATAGAGCACAGGATTTTAAACATGATCTCATTTGATATACAAAAGGTTTGATGTGCTGTATAGATATACTCAAATGTTCCACATCAGACCAACCTAGATACATAAAGTGCATAAAGTATTGAGTTTCCTGAGGAATCACACAATTTCATTTATTTTCCATCAAGTTTTCTTGTGCTCATGTAATCGCACTGCTCAGCAGATTAGTCCAAACTTTTTCTGCTTCGTCCAAACATTTCACTTGGCATCATTTAAAACCCTCCTGACCCGCCTCGCCCTGATTTTCCTCCTCACACAGGAAGTACCACACCCACCTGCTGCAGTTCGACGGCGAGGGCGGCTGGCGCTTCGAGAAGCTCGACGCCTCCACGCGTCTCTCCCTGCAAGACGAGAAGCTCCGGCTGGAGACGCAGCTCTCGGGAATTCCCAAGATGCAGCAGCGCCTGGCGGATCTGTGCCGCATTTTGGGGGAGGACAGCAGCCTGCCGGGCCCAGAGGAGATGGAGGAAGAGACCGGGATGGTGGAGGAGAGAGAGAGACAGCAGGAAGAGGAGGAGAGAGAGCGAATGTCTGCTGCTGGAAAAGGCAAAGACCTTATGGAGTGATTTACAGACACATGACAGATGTGTTCAAGGCCAGGTGTGTGTGTCTGTAGATGCGTGGATCGAGTTGATTATGTTTCTCTAATAGGGTTGAGAATCAAGGACTGATTCCTTTTTATAGGAAACAAAGACAACAATAATGAAATGTTTTTTTTGTTCCTTTAATGATTCTGGAACCCCTGCCTTCTATTGCAGTCGAGCAGGAACACTAATGAAAAATGTAAAGCGCACATCACTGCTGTTGTCATGGCGATTGGTATGCATCTTATTAGCGGTTCCCAAAAGTGTAGTTGTGAGTAAAATGTCAAAAACCCACAAACGCTCAACACTTACGAGACTATATGCTGCTTTTCTGCAGTATCAAATTTAATAACAAGATAGTTAAAATAAATGTGAATCTGTTGTGTTTCCAGAAATTGTAAGACTTAATCTTATTATTTGCTTGCAGGCTTTTGTGGGTTGTGAACCCAATAAGAATTGTGTTTTAAACATTGTCCATGTCTTAAAATCACTAACACCAGGAATCAGTACTAGAATTATTAAATATTCCCATGGTGAGTTTCTAAACATAAAACACACAGCAGGAAACTTCTGAAGCTTTTGTTAGCTGTTCAAAGACAACGCATTCAGCGAGCGCATGTGTGTTTGTTTATATGCGAGCGTGTGTTTGATGGTAGTTCTTCAGACTGGGTGTGTTTCGGGGGGTTGGGGGATACGAGACAGCTGCCAACTCGACCAGGTGCGCATGATGATGAAAGCACCTACGAAAGCTGTTCCTCTGCTTCGTTATCGCTGTTCTCTAAAGAAATCTCTGGAGATCTGTGAGACCCAGACATGTGTATGTGTGTCTTTAGGGAAAGAGTTTTAGACTCTGCTGTTCTGTCATACAGTGGTGGTATTTCAGTACTTATAAGGAGTCATCAGAAATGCTGTAGTTCACATCCGTGCCATGATTGACTGCAAAGCAACAGTGCTCAGTATATGTGATATACGATCATTCTGAGAGACTTTGAACAGTCTGTCTGAACATTTGATTTACAAAATGTAGCTTTATTTCTTTTGAAGAGATTATCTGTGTAACATTGTAAACAATCAGTGCGAAGCACCTTACAACCACAGTTTTCCATTAAAATGTAATTTCCTGTCTTTTATCTTCATAAGATAGACATCAGAGAATCTCTAATTATGACAATTAGAGGAGAATGTTTTTCTGATAATTGAAGGTTTTTGTTCTAATTTTGTAGAAAAGCTAGAGGGTACATGTGATATGAGATTTTGAAATGATAAACAAGGGCTCGATTTTGTTGGTCTTTGACGCCCATTGTGACGTCATTATTACATCGCTTCCCTTTTAGCTCAGTGATGCCATTTAAAATGTGCGTCTCTGTGTGTTTTAGGGTGAAAACCACTATAGTAATGAATGAGATTCAACCAGCAGTGTCCTTTTTAATAATATTTCAGAATGATTTTGTCTGTCGTTGTGTTGACCTAGAAGATGTTTGACGATTGTAAAATGCTGTAATAGAAATGACCTTAAAAAAAGAAATATCCCAATGCACAATATTTGTATGACATTGAGTTTTATGAGGTCTGTGTTTCTAAATTTTGTATAATGCGAGATTTTGCACAGAACATTTTAAACCAGAACTGATAATCTTTTCATTGCAACGATTAGTTCCAAACGAACATCTTACTTTTCCTAACGGAAACATAAATGTTTTCAGTAGGTTTAATGCAGATAAATGATTGAAATGTGAGTGATTACTATCATTATTGTATCCCTTGCACAATTGCCTGAATTATTAAAAAAAATAATGTATTCTCTCAGTTTAATAAAACATTTCCTCTTGAGAACACATCTCTCTATTCTTTTGCTTGCGTTTATGGAATTTGCAATCAGAAACTAATGTTCTCTGTACAAGACTTTTTGTTGTAAATTGCACTCTTGTTCTGAAAAGTATTTTAGAGAAAACCTTGTAATATATTTAAACAGTATGTGTGATATACACAACTATTTTTTGGGTCACTTACTGGTTCTTTATTGATTTTTTCCATATCTTAGAATAGTAAACTCATCAAAACTGGAATCTAACACAATTAAAACTTCAGGAATTGTGTGGTGACTCATGAGAAAATGAAAAATAAATTAAAACTGTGTTGTATTTTAGTATCGTCAGAGTTTCATCCTTTGCCTAAAGTTTGCAGAAATCTTCTCTTGTCGTTTTATCGAGCCCTATGATGCTTTTCCATCTTTTCTCTATTGGTTGTTTTTTACTCTTCAGTCCAAGTCGTTCCTTTCAAATTCCCTTTAATAAAAAATTATTTTGTAATGTAAGATATTAATGTTTATTAATGTAAGATATTAATGGATTTACTGTGGGGCTGTCATTGGGCAGGTTTTTTCATTTTTAAACCATAAATGCAGAAAATCCCAATACATACAGTTTGGGGGCTATTATGTGGCTAAAAGATGGAAATCCTTTACATTTTCAAATCTTCCGCATCTTGAAATTCACTCCCTGGCCTCCCAGTTCCACCCCTGGTTGTCACAACTATATTATGATCTACAAACATATAAGAAAAATCTAATATTTTAGTAAAGTGACCCTAAAATTTTGAACAGAAATATAAAAATAATGATTCTTTATGGGATAGTCAAACAGATTAAAACATCTACGGTAGATAAAGACATAGTCGTATGGGTTGAACAAAATAAAGGCGCATTTGTCTGTAAGATGAATATATAGATGTCAACCAGTTAAAGACGAGTGAAACTGCAGGATTGTGTTCATCAGACAGTGATGTGTGACCGAAGGGTGTCGCTGTGGGTCTGTATGTTGTGTTCCAGCACCGCTCCCTGCCTTCTGTTTCACTCCTATGAGAAATGACTTTCAGCTTTCCATGTTTCAGCGCGTCTGTCTGTTTGTCATCCACGTGTTGCGTTACGCGTCCTGGCTGTCGGTTCGAGTGTCGATGATAAAGGCACAGATCAGAGGAGTGCTCGGGATCCATCAGACCGGACTTTCTCATGTTTGACACACAGTAACCGAGAGCAGTTTGCGTTGAAGTATTTCTGAGGCAGTCTGAAGGTAAGAGACGCCACATCAAACAGCAGGTTTGTTACATTCAGCGCGTCATGATTGTTACATTGTTAATGTAACAAGTGCAACAGCCATTTTTTTCATGCAAATAATCAACCTGACAACAAAGTACATCACTATACACACTTCTGTTTTGTGTGCGTGTGTCCGTATATTCCTTTATAAACATCGCATGTGCTTGTATATTTATCTGTGAAAACTTCCAGATGGGATGTGACAGGTCGACATCAGTGTCCTGACAGTTTAAACGTGCTTTTTGTGACTCTATTCAAAGCCTTACAGCTGAAGAGCTGATTATGTCATGCTTGATAGACTCTTCTTGTATTGGGAATAGTTTGAATTCTTTCACGTCTGAAGTGTTTTTTCAGGATCTGATCCGCTCATTCATGAGTAAATTGTGTTTCTGCTGGAAGTAATCGGGAGATCGTGTTGTTTTAGACCTCTGAGTGAAGTTCAGCTTTGAAATGTCAAACATATTTGACTCTGTTCACCTGTCTCTCTCTCTCTCTCTCTGTGTGTGTGTGCAGATGCTTGTTACTCATGTTTGAACATGGTAAAGTCATTTCACTCATGGTTTGGGTAAATGGAAATAGCATTGATAATTATATAGATATATTTTGCTAAGAAAACTGGACAAAAGTTGCTAGTGTGTTGTCAAGGTGTTCTAGGCGGTTGCTATGTGGTTGCTTAGGTCATAAGACCCCACCCTAATGCTGCCTTGGCACCTCAGATGTAGGATATTTCCCACCACAACCTGGAAATGATGTCTGGAACGATACTCTTTGAATCTTAAAAAGACACTTTAAATGTGTTAATGATGCATTAAAGTATTCATGTTTAAATGTTACTTAATCCAGACAATATTTCTGGGTTTGAGGTGGGAGATATCCTAAATCCAAGATGTCTGGATAGCAGAATAAGTGTCTGTGGTTAGTTTAGTGTCTAGATATGGCTCTGGTTCCTTTTTTAATGTTTCATATTTTAAATTAGCTCTCAGATAAAGTTGTTTATTAAACTCTTTAAATAAAAGCAGGTTTACGTTCAAGCACGATAAGAATACAGTGGTAGCGTTTGAAGTACCTTGCAGTGATGTTTCATTTCTATGGCATGTGAATATGATAATATAATACTGTGAAGTACTACACTGTACCATGATATGTTATTGGTTGTACTGCATATTTTCTGATTAATGACGGGTTGGTTAGTAGTGGCGTGTGATCTGTAAGGTTGTAAGAGTAGAGAAATGGGAGCGATTGAAACTGAAGGAATGATTTCAATGAGCTTCATGTCAGAGTAATGAGCTCTGAGCAGATGTGCTGCTGAATCAAGCAGGGATGTCTTCAAGCATTTTGGCTCATTTTCACCAAATCGACACTGTAGTCGGTCCTTCACACTCCAGCAGCATGTGTGAACACAGAAAGAGTTCATCAATGCCAGAATCTCCCTCTCTTACTCTCTCTCTCTCTCTCGCTCTTGTTTTCTTTGTCGGTACATTATGCATCTACACATGAGTGCTTATGAAAACTGTCAGATTTATATGGATGTGAGGGGTGGGACAACATCAACAGAATAATTGCAGTTTTGTTCTGCTGAAATGATTCTCTTGTTCTCAAAATAGATTCCATGCTGCTTTAATTTCTTTTTCCGTTCGTTACTGCTGTTTTCCTTCCTTCCTCTGAAAATCACGTTTCGCTTTGAACACGTTTCTTTTTCCAACTATTAACACCTTCAATTTCAGGTCATTGTAATTCTGGGGGTTCACAGCGACTATAAAGGCCGGGCACAGGTCTTTTACACCCAGCCGTTCCTCTTTTATTTCCGTCATTCTTCTGCTTGTGGTGGAGAGGATTTTCTGCTGAAGTGATTAGATTGTTTCTTGTTAATAATCTCTAATCTTCCTTCCTCTGCTTCTCTCTTGTGTGCTTAGCACTGCAATACTGAGTAATGAGACCGTCGGGTCCCGTGTGCACTGTATACTAGCGGTTGACCAATATGGGTTTTTAATGGTCAGCGCTGATATCTGGAGAGTTGATGGCCACACAATTTGTAGAGATTAAATTAACACTTATTTTACAGAAGATTATTTTTCAAGTTTTAGCAGTTAAAAGCAGAAAATGACCATCAATAAACATTGTTAGTTGATTATATGATGGATCAAATTAACTGGGAATAATCACATATGTTAGTATTTTTTTGAGAAAAGTCCCAAAAATTAAGATGATTTAAATACATTTTGAGGCAGATAATGAAAAAACAGACATTTAAAACTGAAGATGTCTGTTAATAGTGGCTATAGATATCAATTTATTGTTTGTTGTATTTCTTCATCATTGAATGTAAGTTTATAATTTGCCTACAATCTTCAGGATTCATTTCATGATAAATTGGTGGTCACGGTTCTTTATTTATTTGTCAATTTACAGATGCGTCTCACAACCGTATGCTTGAAAGCTATTTTATAAACGTAATGTTGTGTTACAGACAACCCAGATTTAGGATATTTCCCACCTCAAACCTGGAAGTAACATCTGGATTTGGTAACATTAACAGTATTTAGTAACATTAGGGGTGCCGTTCCAGATATTATTTCCGGGTTGAGCTGGGAAATATCCTTAACTCAGCATAATTCTCAAACATAATTTGTGAGAGTTTTGGTTAGATGCAATCTGTTCTTTTCCATGTCGACCCTATTATACCTCATGTCCATATGGGGCGTTACAGAAACACCAAAATCCTTTTGTTTTCCCGTCCTGAATGTACGACACGCCCCATGTGTCCTTACTGATGGATTAGGCTGGTTGATCATGGTATTGTTTGTCCTTTAATCAATAACCAAAAATCGAAAACATTTGCATGTAAAGGAAAAGCTTACCAAGATCACATTCCAATATTCAGATTAGTGGTCGATCAATATTAATTTTTTGTAACGCTTGATATTGAACTCTAATATTTGCACTTTCCTGATCCTGAAAATGTGATTACATTCTTACACACAAGAGAAAGGACTAACTTGTTTTAGTGAAATACATCAAAGATACTTTGAACTGAACATATCGATTTAGAAAGTTGTAACGAGACGTGCTTAGGAAAGAATAGACGTGAAATATAATTGCTGTAATTATATGCGAATCAGTGAGTGATTTACATACGAAATTGGTGATTATGATGTGCTAAATGAATTACTTATATCTGGAGTGTGATATATTTGACCTGCATGTGATTAAGCTGCTTCTGAGCGGTGCGGGGCTGTTAGTAAGGATGGGAGATTTTCATTGTTAGATCTGAACCCTGATTTTACTTTCATTCAATGTGCTTCTGGAGATGCTGAAGAGGTTACGAGTTTGACATTGACTGCCCTCAGTATTCAATCTGGATTATAATGAGATTTCCTTTCCAAAGGATGAGACGGACACACACACACACACCAGTTTACGTACCAACCCCCCACCTCGACACATACACACACACACATGTCGTACTGGCACAAAGAAGACATCTGTTAGCGCATTGTTAATCAGTCATGTACAGATTCAGGGTTATTCCAAGGATCAGAGTCTCTTCACACAGGACAGAGAACTGAATTAAGACTCTTATGATATACTGGACATGGACTGGTCTCCAGTTGTTATGTCTCTCTAACCCTTTTTAACGGCCGATGGTGCTTTGGTTACTGTTTGTGTGCAGTCAAAGCGCACTAGACGACGCATTCATACAAGTATGCAAAGTCCCGCCGCGACAATAAAGAATGGGAATAGGTACAGGAAGTGAGCATACAGGTCTGTCCGGTCAAACGGTGCACGCTTGTCTGTGTTTATGTTTCAAATGTGTGTGTGCATGGAGAGGACGGGAATGACAGCCGGGGGAGGGGGGATCCGTGCAACTTGCACAAGAGAAAATGCACGCCTGACACCCAGCAAGTGGCCAAAGGGCAAGAGGAGGAGGGGGAGAGCAGATTTAAACATGCTTGTGTGCGTACACCTGCTCCAGAACCAGATTAACTCACCCTTACTATTTACTGTCTTATCCCTGAAAACATGCGAGCATACTTGATCTGTGTGTGTTTGTGTGTCTATGAGTCTGTGTGTGTGTTTGTGCATGTCACATGTTTGAAACATCCCAGGGCAACATTGCAAAAACAAAAGGTTTGTTCCAGACACTAGATTGAACTCCTTTCAAAACTTGTTTGGATATTATCATGTTTTTCAAGAACATTGAGAATCAAAATTTGTCATTATTATGCTTAAAGTTTAGCTGGTATTTATTCAGCTATTGTTGCTTTCAAATCTAAATCTTCTTACATTTAAGGCCTGGTAAAATCAAGATGTTGGTGTTGTATGGACTTTTTTTAGCCCTATTTACTTCCATTGTCTTGAAATAAACATTGTTCCAGAAAACTCTCTTTGGTTTCCACAGAAGCTAATACATGTTTCTCGTCACATGAGGATGATTAGATTCATTTTTAGATCGCTTCTGTTTCTTTTCAAAGCACAACCATTAAAGGAGAATTCAACCTGTGTGTCAATGTCCAGACAGCAAACAAACCCCCTCCGCCCCTGCTAGTCGGCCCTGGATGGCTCATGAATTTCAGATGAACATCTCTCTGAATCATATTTCCAGGCCGCTCCCTGATAACATCACACAATTGTGGCCTCTCAGATCTCGATTTGTTTTGTAACCAGTTTTTGTGATGTCATAACAGATCATTTGGTATCTTTGTGGATCAACTGTGGTGCTGATCAAAGCCCAGCATGTGCGCGTCGGGGCGGCTCTGCGGTTAGTCGTGTTTTAAGGGTGTGGCGGCGAGATGCGAGCGGGTCACAGGGACCCCCGGGTTTCCCCCCTCGTGCCGGCTCTGGAGAGATTAAGGCAGAGGACAGGCTTTTCTCACAGGGTGCAGACAGATTAGGAAGCTCTCGGCTCAGACGCGGATCCTGTCAAGTGTGGTGACGGAGTATGTGTGTGTTTGCGTGAAGAGCTCTTGATCACGCCGAGCGTCACGTTCCCCTCCCGACTGCCTGTCATAATGCACCGCTGCAGAACTTCTGTCATGATGTGCTGAAGGTGGCATTAAAAATGCATGATTTTTTTGATATCCCGAGCATTTTCCTGGCAGGGTTCCGGTAGGGCACCTCTTCCTCTCCAAACAATAGCAAAATCTCCATATAAGCTGTAATTAATATTGTTCTAGTAACAGGCCTCGGTTTCTTTCAAATCTTGCGTGTCCGTAGTTATATTTCCAACAAATCCCTCTATTTGCCTAGTTTTTTTGGGGGGGTTAATATATAAGAAAGAGTCACACTGACCAATGGCAGCTGTTCTCCAAATCCCTCTTCCATCTGAGGATTGGAGATACCACATAGTCTGAGGATTTATTCAGGAATAATCTAGAAAGCATTTAGGTGAAAACATGGTATTTATCCCCCCCGGTGGGTTCCTGCGCTATAGGCACTGTTTCCCGACCGCTGCCAAAACAGCAGAATTGAAAGCCCTGCCGGATGATGGAACAGTGTGCTTACAGTAGAAGCCAGCGGAGGCGGATGCTTGTGCCGCATCTGTTTCTCTCTCTCACGGCAGCTCGATCCTCTCATGAAATCAGCTCTTCAAACTCTAAAGCCCTCCAAACGCTCTCCAGTCCTGCTGTAACATCGCATTATCCACTGCAGCTCTTTGTTTATACTCATTGACTCACCAAAGGCACACGGATGCAATCACACAGCGCATGTAAACTCTTTCTGTATTTTGTGATGGGGGCGTTTAGATCCTCCCGGGAAGTTGCTGCTTAGGAGTTTGGAAGTAATGTGATGTAATGTGCGTTCAGTTGATTTTAATTAGATTAAGATGTTCTTGTTGGGCGTGACGCTGTCACAATATATAAGTTTATATCAATATTGGGTTAAAAGCACACATATGATAATGCTGTAATTTATTTAGCTCTTCTATTTTGCCCACATTGGTTCTCTCCACCTCTCCACCACCTGGAAGATGAATTAGACTGGTTTTTGGCTAATCGTGTAGTGAAAATTTGATAGACTTAGAGCTTAATAAGGTTAATTTAGTTAAATTAGTTAAAATTCATATAAGAATTTGAAAAGTTTGAAGTTTTTTATTTGGTTACAGGTGATGTTTCATTTAAGTTAATTATGACTAATATAAAAAATGTAAATATTGAAATATTATTTCTATTGTCCACATGGTAAATAGATTGATACAAGTTTTACTTTTCAGACAAAGTTTATTGATGTTGCCTAATTAGTAATTAAAATTATTACTTTTTTGAAATAGCTTAAGCAACACTGTCATTCTAAAGCATCAAATTGTGTTGTGTTTTGCACGGTTTCTTCAAAAATTGTGTAAATGTACTTTTTATTCTCCTAGGGAATTTTAGACAAAGTTTATATTTAAATGAAACATAACCGAGAAACTTAATACAGCTACCGAGCTACAACATCTGAGCTGTAAAACTTTATGACTCAATCTGATGAAACCACATGAGACTTCACATTTATATTATTACCACACAACATATATTAGAAGTCTTTTTTTACATGTTCTCTCTCTCTTGCTCGCTCACCCACTCAATTATCCCCTCTCTCTCTCTCTCTCTCTCTCTCTCTCTCTCGCTCTCTCTCGCTCTCTCTCGCTCTCTCTCTCTCTCTGTGCACAGCACATTGTTATCTGATGATAAGGCAGGACTCCATTCGCTGTGTTTAACAAAGCTCCATCTCCCAGAACCGCCCGGCCGGGTAATCCCAGAGCTGTTTTTATCACACTCAAATGCGTTTGTGTCCACACGCCCATAATCTCAGTCTCTGCCACAGTCATTTATGGCCACAGACGCTGGCGAATAGATTTCGCAGCTGTTTTGAAGTGTTTTTATTTGTTTGGGTTACACCAGCCACATGAACACTTACTGTAAAACCGCTGTGTAAAACAGGAAAGGTCATCGGCTGGGTGTGTGTGTGTGCTACGCAAAAATCTGTCCCTCTCGCTCTCTCTCTCTTTCTGTCTTTTGTTTGTCTCTCTGTCTCTTCCTCTTCAGGCCTCTGAACCGTTTTCCTGCAATTGTCCTACCTCATTTTCCTCTCTTTCTGTGTCTGTCTCTCGCCCGTTCACTCTCTCTGCTCTTGTGTGTGTGTGTGGTCACTTTAGGCTGTTTGTCTATGAGGTACGAAACGCAATTTGCCTTTTTATCCAGAGAACAGGGTCAAGAGGACGCAAGGTTGCAAACCCAATTTGCCTTTTGTGTTTGTTATCTGCGAAGTTCAAGTGAACCCTTGTTAACAAATTAACAACTCAGAAACCTACAGTGCTGCCGACTGCCTTCTCGAGTAGGATAATGTTGAGCACCATACGTAAGCACAAAGTGTGTGATGTATATTCCTGCACAAAATATGAAATTGGGCAATTCCAGGACAGTTTTTATAAACATTTTCATGTGCTCATTTATGGGGAATATGAATGTGACAGTTCTGAAAAACAGCACTTTACATGACTATAGAAAATCATGCCACCAATTATTGACATCTGAACTATTAGTATGATGAAAACCTTTAATAAAAACTTGCTCTTTTTTGGGACAAATTTAATCTACTTTAAAACTTAAACTAATTTTGTGGCGTGTAATTTTTGTAGCCTTATCTGTGAAAAGTGTATGTGATGGTGTCTTGGAATTCAACCAAAAAAAGAAAGTAAGAGGCAGCGTAATTATGCATGAAATACCGTCTAGGTAGGCAGCTTACTAAGTTTTGGAACGGCTAACATGGTTAGTGTGTAGACAGAGTCATTTAGAATGTAAAATTAGCACCCGTGACTCTCTCTCTCTTCCCTGGAGAGTTGCAGTCTTTCTCCGTTAATTTACTCTTTGAGCTAATCGGGAGGCGTGCCTGCGGCTCACTGGAGAGAGATGGTTTGTGTATGTGTGTGTTTGTGTGGATTTGTGTATTTACAGGTGTGGGTCTTCCCAGTCCCCCCTTCTCCCTCTCTCTTTCTTTCTCTCTCTCTCTCTCTCTCTCTCTCTCATCCTCTCTCACCCTCTCTCACCCTCTCTCTCCCTCTCTCCCTCTCTCTTTCTCTCTGTCTCTCTCTCTCTCTCTCCTCTCTCTCCCCTCTCTCTCTCTCTCAATCTCTCTCTCTCCTCTCTCTCTCTCTCTCTCTCTCTCTCTCTCTCTCTCTCTCTCTCTCTCTCTCTCTCTCTCTCTCTCTCTCTCTCTCTCTCCTCTCTCCTCTCTCTCTCTCCTCTCTCTCTCTCTCTCTCTCTCTCTCTCTCTCTCTCTCTCTCTCTCTCTCTCTCTCTCTCTCTCTCTCTCTCTCTCTCTCTCTCTCTCTCCTCTCTCTCTCTCTCTCTCTCTCTCTCTCTCTCTCTCTCTCTCTCTCTCCTCTCTCTCTCTCTCTCTCTCTCTCTCTCTCTCTGTCTCTCTCTCTCTCTGTCTCTCTCTCTCTCTCTCTCTCTCTCTCTCTCCTGTCTGGGCTTCTCTGTGTCTGTCTCTCTCTCTCCTGTAATAACAGTCGTGTCTGCCTAAAGGGACCCACAAACAGACACAGTCATTCAAGCCAAAATCTTCTACACCACATGCCACTGTATCAGCTCTTCCATTCTCTCTCTCCACCATCATCAGCTACTTTCCCTATCTGTTTTTTCTTTCACTTCCTGTTTTCTGCACTCCACTTCCTGATTGTCGGTTTCTATAAGTTTCTTTCTTGTTTCCACTCGTTCTATCCATCAATCTCTCATTTATTCTCATGTCGTCTCTAACCCTCTCGTCTCGTTCCGAGCGGCTGTTTTTCTCCCTCTTTCTCGCTCTCTCTCGCTACCCTTTGACACTGCGTGGGAGCGAGATTTTCAGGCTAGATTATAGAGTGTGTAATAGCGTGTGTCAGAGGCAGGGCTGCCACTGTAATTGGTGCCTTTACTCCACAGCTGTCTGAGCACGCCGGCATCTGTTTCGCCGCTCGCGCACATACATACAACTCGCGCCGGCGCATCTCTTGCGCCCTTTGTGTTATTGATTTTCCTGAAGCAGAAGAATCCCAGTTATGTGTGTCAATGGAGTCTTAAAGGATGCAGGGCGTCTGTGGCACGCTGTTGACCCGAAAATGAAAATTCTTTCATTTATTCACGTCATGTCATTCTAAACCTGTACTTTGTTTCTTCTGCAGAACACAAAAGAAGATATTTTTAAGAACGTTGGTAATTACATTGACTTTCATTGTATGGACAAAACCACTGAGACATTTCCCAAAATATCTTCTTCTATGTTAAGCAGAGGAAAGGAAGTAATACAGGTTTTCAGTGTCATGAGGGTGAATCAATGATGACAGGATTTTTATTTTTGGGTGAACTATTCAGTTAAGGAATTTTGTGAAGATTAAAAGCGACTTTCAACATAAGCATCACTACAAATATGTATGGCACACTTTTTTTCATAATATAACCATTTATATTGATATAAAAACAAATATACATACTTTGTTATTTATTCTTCCTAATTTAGAAACTTTATTATAGTAATTTGCAGTTATAATATAATAATATTATAATATTTATAATATAATTTGCAGTTTTTCAGGGCAAAAGAATGGGGATTAAGCTGTCCAGCATAAAGTCCATATGTCTACTACACAAACATGTAGTGCTCTATGTAAAACATGTGAGTTGTGTAGAAATTTCACATTTCAGCTTTAAAACTGTAGAGAAACAGGCACTTACATGATCTCCTGTTTGCCGGTTAATGAGCTGTTGAATCAGAACACATCACTATTGCATGTAAATATGTCCACACATCTGAAAGAAGCTGCATAAATGAATGTCTTTCTTCATCTACCCTGATTTGCTCACATTGAGATTTTGAGCGATTGCTTATTCTTTCCCCAGTAAAACCCCAAAATTGTCTTCTGCTCCCATTTTGCACTTTTGATACAATTGGGTTGCAGTGTGTTCTTTGTAATTGAATCTCTTTTGATTGATGACATAGCTGCCAGGGTCTCCTTAGTGCACTGTATGTCGTGGTAATAAAAATGGTTTTTTGTGTGTGTGTGAGAGGGTCTTGGTGCAATAACATCCGTTTCCAAGTAATTGAGAGTTTTCAGGGATCAAATATGTTCTCGTGTTTCACTGCCATGTTGTTTGCCTTTGTTGTCAAACCTGTTTTACAGCGTTGATGATATTGAGGTGTGCTGTCAGCAATGCTTGCTCCCTTATTTAGCCCCCCCCTCTCTCTCTCTCTCTCTCTCTCTCTCACTCTCTCTCACTCTCTCTCTCTCTCTCTCTCTCTCTCACTCTCTCTCTCACTCTCTGATTCTTGTACTATGTTTCTTGCCTCAGGCTTTTGGCTAGTCTGTGTACTGAGGGTCGCAGTAAACACTATAGCAGTTTGGGTCTTTTATCACAAATCCCTCATTCTCTCTCTCGCTTTCTCTCTATACAGTGAGATAGCAAGTGGATGTGGGTCTGTAAAAACATAAAAACTGTTAGTTTCACGAAACAACATGCATTTGTTTTCCACATGCATTTTGCTTTTCTCATCAGGTAAATTCATCTTATTTTATAACGTTTTGACAATTTGACTGAAAAGAAAGACACACTGTTCATTTTGAGTATGATTTTTTGCAGTGTAACCTTTGAGGAAGAGACATAAACCACATCTAAGGACCGGCAACACCATGGCAACCACCCACAACATGCCAGCATCGCTTTTGCACGAGCATGTGCTCTCATTGTCTTAAGAAAACGTGTTTGCCATGTGCATTTCTAGGTGAATCCATCTTTTTTGGGCACTATTGTGTTTCACACAAGCAATCGCTGTTTTCTCCTACTGTTCGAATTTGCCACGACACATCAATTATTCATATATTCAATTCATAGTCAATTAACGTATCCCAACCGCTGTGACGAAGCTTTCCGAGGAGGACACTTTAATATCGCATGTGATGTGAAACGTGTTTCTTGTACGCTGAAGCCTCAGGGACTTCTGGGTAAGAAATGCAAACCGAGTCGAAACGTCCTCAGAAATCCAGCAACGACTTATTATTCCGCTCAGAGCGGGCGAGAGAGAGATATTTGGCTCGTCATGTAAAAAGGAAACTGTGCGGCAGAAAGAGGTCAGCAGTCATGTCCAGGCACAGAAGCGCCATTCAGGCCCCGACGAGAGTCGTCCAACACGCGGGGAGGTCACAGCGCTTCCGTTAACATACACACTGTCATCTTTATCAAGTCCAGCTTTGATATTGTAATAGGCATGCGGTTTGCGCATTTAAGTGGCTTTGCGTGACTGGACTGTTCTGTGTGGGGCAAACAGTGATGGAAAGAGTGGAGTGAGATAGGAATGTGATGTGAATTTTGGGCACTGCCAGGCTGGCCGCAGCACAGACATTACATTCCTCTTTTTCCTCTCTTTGCATTTTTGCATTTATTCTCTCTCTCTCTCTCTCTCTCTCTCTCTCTCTCTCTCTCTCTCTCTCTCTCTCTTCTTCTCTCTCTCTCTCTCTCTCTCTCTCTCTCTCTCTCTCTCTCTCTCTCTCTCTCTCTCTCTCTCTCTCTGTTCTTCTCCGAACTCACTCATTCTGTGTTATTTCGTCTAGCTCTGTTTAGCAGGTGGGTGGCATTGTTTTTATTTTTCTTTCCAGTTCAACCACAGCTTCTGCAAAGTGCGAAACTAATGATAGCTGAACTACTTGAGTGAGTCAGTGAGCTTTACCAAGAAACCACAAAGTTCAGAAGTTGCTGATGCTGGTTTGTTTTCAGCTACAGCGAAGATGGATGTCTGACCCAGACGTGCGTGTGTTCTCATGCTGTTCTGTTGTTTTTCTTTATTAAGTTCTAAACATTTATCTCTATTTTCAGATGTCTTAGACACTGATGGAACTGTGACCTTTAAATCGTTACGTGCCCTCATGTCATTGCAGAAGTTTTAGGGAAACTTCACACAGCTCTTGTAGAAAGAGCTGACAGTTCAAACTTTTGATTTTATATATTCCAAGTTTTCTGGTCCTTTTTGAAGCTTGACAGAATATAAATTTTACTGTAGGGTAAGTTTACTGTATGTTTTTTTAAAGGGATAGTTCACCCAAAAATAAACAACCTGCATTATTTATTCACCATCATGTGGCTCGAAACCTGTACGTATGACTTTGTCTTCTTTGAATCACAAAAGAAGATTTTTGTGAAATTTCCATACAGTTGATTACGATGTTTGGTTACCAACATTCTTTAAACTGTCTTCTTTTGTGTTCTGCAGACAAAAGAAAGTCATACAGGTTTGTAATGACATGGTAAAATAATTTTTATTTTTGTTAAAGGTTGTGGTTAATGGGTGGAAAAACAGCATACAGGTTTAGAATGACGTAAACGATAAGATACATTTATGAACTTCTCCTTCTGAGCATTAGATCACTCTTACATCTCCTGTATTTGTATATCTGTTGGTCTTTCTCTTGGTTTTAAATGTTCTCCCCACTGACCATAAGCATCTATCTGAATAATATTGATTATTGCTTTTAGGCAGCTCTGTTCCAGAATATTAATGCTCTGGATGTGTATTGATGTGTGTGTGTGTAGACTCATTCTTCTCTGAGTGTGTGCACTCCATTCACTGCTTGTCTTTGTGTGTCAGTGTGTATATGGTAGTGAAGAGCCAGTTTAGAGTCCTCTTAACAAATCAGCATTGTTCTGCTGTAGGCCAGTCTTTGGCTTCAGGAGTGTAAACAGACAACTGTTGGGCGCTCCGTTTGCTGCCAAAACTTCTTATGTGAACATACGCTCCAAGCCCATTCCTCCAAACACGGTCCTCCGCCGTCGGAATGCATCGCTATTTCTATTTCCGTGCCATTGTCACGCAAAACCGGTAGCGTTTTATTCAAAAGCGATTGTAATTAAATGAGAGCCAATTCTCACATCTATTGCTCCCATGTTTCCTCGCATCTCCTCCCACCTCACCTCCCCCTCACTTCATTATTTCGGGGATGCGTCCATTTTTGTTCCACCTGCCAATAATAGTTTCCACCCACCGTCGCACAGATTTCCCCCCAATTACTGCGTGTCACCCTTTCACCCCACAGCCCCCTCCTTCAGCAGCCATTCATTACGCTTGCTGTCGCTCGGCCTGCATCAGTCTCTCTCTCTCTCTCTCTGGTCACTCTGTCCGTCTTATTCGCAGTCTGGTGCCTCCAGTACTGCGTCTTTGTGTGCCGGATTAATATTTTATGAGCTCCTTGATGACGGGTGTTCACTGCTGGGCAAACAGCCCCAGCTGAGCCCCCCAGACTCCCCGCATGCCTGCTCATCAGTAAACCCGCTAGGGAACCGTTCTCTCTCATCTCTCTCCCCTTCACTGGCTCTCTCTCTTTCGATCACTTTCTTCCCGGGCGCTAACTAAATACAATGAGCCATCTTCGTTTCTTTGCTGTGTCAAGAAGCAGCCTCTTTAGCTTTTGTTGCCGGCCCCTCCATTGAATTTAATAGGGCCCCAAAACTGCAGTTTCTCTTGGCAAAAAGTACTGAAACAGTTTACAGGAAGGTGTGCACTAATGATTGTCCCTCTTGTGTATTTTAAATATGTCCCTTTTAAACACACTTGCAGGTTGACACCGTGGGAAATGTCACAGACGGGTGACATTTGACAAATGAAGCCCGGCGGATGGCGAAGAATCTATTAAAGGAGGTGCATTCGCGAGATCTGTGTTTGTTTCAATTGGCATTGTGAGAACTCGATAGTGTTCGTGTCAAAGCCCTGGTGCAGCTGAAACACGCGGGTGACAAGCCCCATCTGCTCTCTCCAGCTGCGGTGCGGAGAGGCGTGTCCCGAACCCCCCCATCGCCTGAAATCCATCAGAGATGTGCCTTTAAATGCAACACGTTCATCCCCAGGACAGTGAATATTACCACAGGTTTAATTGATCATTTTAGTTTTGATTTATTTTAGCTTTTAAATGGTAAACCAAATAATTGTTCATATATGACAAACTCTTCATGTTAGATTTTGCTTTTTAAATGATATTGCTAGTCATTATCAAAGGAAGTATTTTCATGAACTTTTTATGAAGGACTGTATTATTTGACTATGTGTAAATTAAATAAAAATACTAAAAAATTTGCTAAATTTGCTAAAAAGTTTTAAATGCACACAATGGTTAAAATAAATGATTATTATTATGTGCATATGATGACAACGGTTAATCAAAGAAGTTTTTCTTTTAAAAGTTTAGTTAACTTTTGTGGTTTTACTAACTTCAAACACATGCCCTCTCTTCAAATCCTCTCTGAAAACATGCTTTCATTCATTCATAGAGGTATTTCACAAGTGATATTCCAAATAATAGAAAGCAAACTTTTATTTTATTCACCCATAGACATACATAGAGTTCACATTGGACTCTCTTGGAGTCTTTTTTCATCTTAAAAACGGATGTTAATTTGTACAAAAACATTTCGACTCTATTTACTTAATTTACATAATCTTGTAAATAAAAGGAATTGTGAAACCTTAAACTTGTCAAGCATTTATTCACCTGCAGTTTGTCTCCTCAACTAAGGTCAAGCCCCGCCCACTCCCCGAGCGCTCCATTGAAACCTCTTCCTGACGTGATCGGGAAGCCCCGCCCACTCCCAGAGCCGCTTTGAGCTTCTCGCGCAAGTCTGAGGCGCTCGCGACACTGTAACACACACATTATGGGATTTACCGACTTCACTTTCAAGCGCTTTTCTTATTGTTTTGAAAAATAACGCGAGTTTTCTTTCGACTTCAAAGGGGATGAAACGCAGTGTTGCTGACTGAAGTGAGTAAAACAATTCGCTGGGTCATTTCAATCATTTCTGTGTGTGTTTTGATCGGTTGCTCGCGCTGAATTGTGGTGCTGTTTAGATCTTGAAGTTGACATGCCGACCACGTTCAGTTTTTGCTTTTTAAATAAGTGCAATAAAAGTTCCTAAATAGCATTCTTTTGAGTTACATTGCGATCTGTGGGGAAGTTTTCAGATCATCAAATATTAATGGCAGTGATAAAGGAACATTGTATTGTTTCTGCCATTTAATGACTCTCTTTTTGCTATAAACAGTGCATGCTTGTGTTTATGTTTTCACTTTATATTTTATATCCTTTTTAGATAATTTACTACAGCCTGGCAAAGATCTCTGACAACATGTATTGACTTTTTGTGCCTTGAAATCTATTTCAAAGTTCTAGCAAGCTTCACTTTTCTCCACTGTGTAAACAACAAATCTTTTTCAAGATCTTTATTCAGATGTCTGTTGTTGAAGTGTGGTTTATGAATCTTTAAAACTAGTTGAGAGGACTACTTGTGTATCTTATAGTAAAGCATGGGTGTTATTTGTCTAGAGACAGGCATGCATAAAACTTTTGCAAGACTGTGATTCCTGATAAATAACATCAGATAAAGACGTGAAGCATCATTAGACAGTTGTGCAGGCAGTTTCTAAGCAAATCCCAAGACTCTAATTAGTCCAAGGTGACTTGTCAGATATCCACAAATGCCATGATAACCTGTTGTGGAGTCTATCTAATGTATTCAGCCTTAATTGGAGGATAACTAGATGTTTAATTGCACATTTACTCAGTGGTTTTCCAGTCTGTGTATCAGCAGCTTGTGGTTATTGTATCGTTCCCCCCGGGAGGTGTGACGTGCCACTCTGGAAGTCACAATTGAGATTATGTTTTTCACTGAGCTTTACCAAGTTTCAGACCCGCAGCGATGAAATCTGAACTCTCTCTCTTTCTTTTCACGCACACTCCCTCTCTTGTTATGACTCCATTGTCTCTCCTCTAAACGCCTCCTCCCTCGCGCTCCCTCAGGAGCGGTGGGTTTTCACCTTGTGTTCAGCATATGGGGGGTGTAATTTGCTGCCTTTTGGTGTTCTGTTATTGTCTGGTGCACCCCTGCCCACAAACAAGTTTTTCCTGTTTAGTCCTTAATTTGAAAATGCACTTTTGCTTATTTGCATTTTTTCTGTCTTCAAAGTGTTTTTGGCTTGTAAACGCATCGGGGAACCTTCATTCAAAGCTATTACGGTCCCCAGCCGGGCAGACAAAAACATACAGCTGTTTTTGTTGTTTGCAGCCTCTAAAACAGCTATTAAATAGGGTGTCTAATGTAAGAAGTAGTCCGTGAATTTAGCGCCAGCTCCCTTCCTGTCGTTTTTGCTGGCGTGAGAGTGTTCATCTGCCCCCATCACGTAATTAATGTTGCATTTTTATGCACGCAGATGCTTGTCAAGGTGGTGATGAAAGCGGTGGGGCTGTTTGCGAGAGAGAAAGTCTGGCAGTGTGAAAATTAGAGCTGAAGGTGAAACCTAATAATCATCATCATACGGTTGATGGTTCCAGAACTGTTTTTAAAATTCACAGAGAGTAGACGCACTCCTCGCGCTCATCCAGCTTATGAATATAGATGTGCACCTCTCTAACCTGCCAGAGCTGTTGAATTCAATCAGCGTAAAAATTAAAATACAGCTTTTATATCTAAAGGTATACTAGAAAGTAGCCCGTCTTGTTATCATGTGGACTTTTCTGTGATGAATGCTGTGCTTGAACATCATTATGTCTCCCATTGTGGCCATTATGGCTCATTACCATCAAAATAAGACGTCATCATATTTGTTTGTTTGGAGAGGTGATAATTACAAGGAGTTGAAGATGATTGGTTGCCTGACTCCCTTAGTTTGTCTGAAAAGTGTGTTTTTTCCCATCAGAAATTTCTCCAGGACCCTAACAGCGCACCACAACACCCCGCTAACCTCCGCTCGCTGGCACGCTACCCTTGCCGAAACGCCCCGATGATATCAGATATCTAGCTTGTGTGAAATATGCGAGAAATATTCATGAGCTCAGTTGGAGAGTATAAAGAAGAGATGAAGAGGTGCTTTTGGAGGACAGATTGCAACAGAGAGATAAAGATAGTTTAGATGACGTGGGGAGAGACAGATGGAAAGAAAATGAAGATTGAGTAAACACAAAGCATGGTTTCTTCTTTGAAATATTAGAAAGCAGAGTACCGTACAACTGTCTGCAATAAAATATGTAAGAGATTACATTGCTAATCGCTGTATTTGTCACGCATTCCCCTTCGTTCTCGCTTTCCGTTTATCACAGAGCTTGGTGCTCTTTTGTTTTTTTCTTTCAATTTTCCTACCTTTGCTATCTACCCACACTTCTATATTTCCCAAAGTATCACCCCTCCCTTCCCACTTGGGTGTAGAGTATGGAAATGAGAATTTCTCCCCCTCCACTCCGCACAGAGGTGGTGATTAACCACTGCACACCCCAGGCTCTCTCTCTCTCTCTCTCTCTCTCTCTCTCTCTCTCTCTCTCTCTCTCTCTCTCTCTCTCTCTCTCTCTCTCTCTCTCTCTCTCTCTCTCTCTCTCTCTCTCTCTCTCTCTCTCTCATGCCTGGGATCAAAGAGACTTGTAAATCCCAGATCCCAGTCACTCTCACTTTCAGTTCGCATTCAAAGAGCCAACGCCAGTGCTGTAATAATAAGCCGCATCTCTAAGATTGTGATGTGAATTGCAAGGTGCTTTGTCTTACAGATTTCTAGGTTTATTTTCTCTTCGTTTCCTCACCCTGACACCTGCCATCATATGGCACAGTCTCACCTGCTGTGCCACGCCGCCCCGATCTGCGCACGCTTTAGGTGACACTCGCAGATGTGGTTGGGATGGGAACGTCTTGCATTGAAAGTTCTCACCTTACACTTGAGAATGTGACTGCAAGTAGCCAATAACGTCCTGTCACGACTTGCGTTTGGTGTTGGGCTTTTCCAAGAATAGTCATTACCTTAAATTACAATCTGCTGGCACATGCAGAATTTTGCAATACACCGGTGCAGAATTGGATAGTATTTTAAAACTGCAGCCTGCTTTTTGAAAAAGATGTTTTGCCAGAGAACCCTGACAGGCAGCGATGCGTGTATGCTTTGTCTTGTCTCTCATCAGATTTTCAGCTTTGTTTTCAGTCAGATTCCTCAGCTTGACATCTGCCTTAGCACAACACTATCTCTGTGACCCCCGTGCTCCTGGACCTTATGAGAAGCGTATATTTAAAGCATTTATCAGTTGATTAGTTTTTTGATCTGATGTTATAAGCAAATATTTAGTACCGGTGGTTGTCTAAATTTCAATTTAAAACTCTTATTAATTAACCACTTCTCAGAATATTTCTCCAGGTATGTGCTTTCACCGATCTGTAATGTGCTACCACCTAAAAATTTAATCCATATTGCTCCATCAGCTCAGACTCCATGCTTTAAATTAGGAATGACATCTTGTCAAATGCGTAGTGAAAGCTTGCCAAGGCGATTCCTTCCTCTGATAACGCAAACACACAGCATGGGTGGGGTTCACATGTCTGTCTGTGGGTTCGTCCCCCGTGGAGAAGTCTTGAATTTAGAAGCGTGTTGATTTTGCTGTGCACACACAGACTTTTCACTTCACGTTTGAATGCGCTGGCTAGGTGCTTTGTGCGATGTCCTTCAATTTTTGTGAGCATGTGTGTGTCTGTCTGTCTGGAAGTGTGTGTGTCTGAGTTAGCTTTGTGTCTGCTATTGTGTTTACAGTTCTATTACATGGTGTAGTGAGGCATTAGACACGCATACACGCTATAATTGCTGGTGTGTGTGCTTCTGGCGTAATGAATGTTGAGTGAACTTGGCAACTTAACGAGTATGTGCTTTTTGTAATATGCTGCTGTCTAACGCAGGAAGTTTATCGAGATTAAACAGGAAGACTGTGAAGAGATAGGCTGCACGAGCGCTCCCAGCTAGGGTCAAAGGTCAGCGTACAATTGAAACGGCTTGGATTGCCTGGATTGGTTGCACGTTTCAGTACTGATGCACTCCGTCACCTTCATTTTAAACACTTTTTTCATATTCTAAAGCCTATATGCATTTATTGTAATAGCTATTGGTTAGTTTTTTGCAAAAGTATTCTGCAAAATCAGCTTCCATTTGCGTCCCTCCTTTTGTCAAATCCCACTTCTTTGTGTGTGCGTGCAAGGAAGAGCTCGTCTCCAATATATATTCAGCTCGTTTTCCATTTCTTTGCACAAAGGCGGTAGCTTCTTCTCTCTCCTCAATAGAGAGTGTGTTCTCTCTCTCCCATGATGCCCCGCAACATTTATTACCATTTAAGTAAAAAAAAATGGAGATGAATGCTGATGCTGCGAAAGCTCGACCTAAATTCACGCTGTGAAATTGCCTGTTTTGACAGTATGAGAGACCTCCAGCCGACTCGATTGTTCTGTTCTCTTCTCGCCCTGTCTGCTGCTGATGTTGTGAGTATCTGTGTAGGAAAGACGGCACATGGGGTGCGTTGCAGTCGTTTTCTTACCCCGCTTTGCTTCTGTTTGGCATTTTTGGTTTGGTGCGGATCTGGTGGTGAACGCCCTCCTGTTGACTTGATTCAGTGAGATGATAGAAGCTCTGAGATCGAAAAGCACAACCTTAGTGTTGCTATAACAGGAACACTTTTAAAGACCTCTTCTCTATGTGTAAATAACATCATATTGATCATATTGATAGCCCACATGTCAATATTTGGTGGTTTTAATGCTCATGTGAAGCCCTTTTGAAGCATGGTTTTCCATGGCTTTTATTGTTTATAGCTCACAAATTCAGAATTTTATGCAAAATAAATTAACTATACTATGTTCTTGGAAGAGTCATCTCTTTTCCATTTGTTGGGTATTTTTGCTTCTGGTTTGTGCATTTTAATTCAAAGAAATCCTGCAAAGTAGCCTCTCAAAAAGATGTGTTTTTTTGTCACATCCAAAACGCATGTGTATTTCCTTTTTCTTAAATAAATAACTTGTGTAAAGACTGATATTTTTCTGATGTCTGGACTCTATCAACAGCGCTTTAGTAAAATATAAACAGATGAAAAAATGTATTCTGTGAAAATTTACATTTAAAGTTGTGACTTTTTTATGAAAAAATCAAAGTGAAATAACTTTTTCATGATGCATCCATTTTTTTGTAAGTATTTGCTGACTATCACTATCATTAAAGTTTTTTTTTACTCTAGATGCGAGTCAGCATCATTGAGCTCCTCCAGAGCCTGTTGTGCAAGACCTTGACGAAGCAGATAAAATAATCATCCGATGGCCCACAGCCCCCTTCGCTCATTCCTTTTGATCATGTCCATTAAACATGGCTAGCATGAGTCTGTAACCCAGCGAGACGGGAGGCCTCGTACACAGCGATGTTCAGCTTTCAACCCTTATAAACAAGGTGACGCGTGAACTCTCCTATGCAAAGCTTAATTGAAAAGAAGCGGCTAATCTTGCCAGCGTGTCAAACTGTCCTTTTCTCACCCAGCATCCCTTTGAAGGTGGAGACGAGGTAAAATGTTATGCATACTGATAGACTCCAGATTTTTTTCCCCTTCTCTTCATCTCTCATACACGAGGCCCCCAAGACTTCTGCGTCTGCTGTGATATGAATTAAAGATGAATCTTTCTCACTTTTTCCCTCTATAACTTTCTCGCTTCGATACACGGTGTCCTCTGATGCTTTTTCTCCTTCAAAAATGAAATCATGTTCGGCGTATTGGTAGAAATTAGTCAAGCCTCTATCTCGACTTGACTTTTTATTGGTTCTCAATAAAGGAACGCTATTACTTGGAGTGGAAATCAGCGGGGACCTGGCGATATAATATTGAATCGCTATTTGGATCGTGATATGATGTATCTTGCAATTTTTTATGTTTAGTGTGTAGTTATTGAAAACTTATTGCTTTTGCTCAATTATATTCTTGCCTCGTTCTGACTTTAAATTGAAAAATGATTGAGTGTATGTTGAAGTAATGCCGTAGTACATATTGCTCTCAATGGTGGTGGTCAGTCTTCTCTAAATTTTCTTGTGGACAGATGTATGATTGCTTCTTTAAATGATCAAAAACTTCAAAGTCATATCTAGGGATCAGAATAACAAAGAATAAAATGCAGCACTTTTTTCAGCATGGCATCAGATGTGTTGTTACTTTATTTGTTTTCTATCTCTTTTGTTCAACGGTTGATATGTAACAGCTGCCGCTCGTGGCTTTTGATTGGTTGATTGAAGCGTCGTCTGTGAATCAGCAGTCAACACTTACTGTTTTCATAGCTCATCAGTAAAACCAAAAAGGCAACAGCTACAGGCATCATGCATAATTTAGCATATAACTACTTCACAGCTCTATTACTTTTTATCAGCGTGCTTATATTTTTGCACACGCTCTCTCGCTCTGTTTCCACACTTTGCGCCGTCTCTCTCTTCTTCTTTTAATCTTTATAATTTCAAGGAATACTCAAATCACTCTCATATCATTTAAGCGCAGTAAGGGTAAACAGTAAATCATACAGTCTTAGATGTCAGTCATCATCAAAGGGTATTAATGATAACAGCACACACTGATATGTTTCATCAGTTCCTTCAGTTTGAGATTCAAGTACTCTTGCAAGGTTTTCGGTCTCTGACGTGTGTCTTTTATTGTGTTGGACCAAAGCCGCTAGTCTCAGTTAAGCATCCTTTACTTCACTGTGTGAAAGTGGCAGGACTTTGAAGAACAAAAGAATGCGTTTGAAGCCTGTAGTCTTTGTGGTGCATAGAGATGTGCAGCGGTTGGTATTCTCTGTGCCGTTTTTGTTAACCTAACATTTGTCTTCTATCGTCCGCTTTCTCCCCCCGGCTCGCTCTCTTTATTTTCTCTCTCTATCTTTCTCCACGCACCCATCTGAATCATATCCTCTCTCTGGTTTCCGCTAAAGCAGAGTATCTCTGACTTTTTGACTTCCTTCCTTTTTATGTGTTACTTAACTTTCCATGCCAGCTTTCCCGCTTCCTTACCGTCTTTCCATCTTTTATCATCTTCCCCCCTGCTTTCCATAACTCTCCTCTTGCATTTCAACCTTTCCGACTTTGATTTTTTTATTAAAATTTTAGTTTCTGTATGTTTCTTACCAACTGACCTGATCTTTCTTTCTCTGTTCAGCAGGTGACGGGGTGCCATGCCAGCTGCTGCTCCCCTGTTGCTGCTCCCCGCCATCTTGTGGTGGCTTCTGGTATCGTCCCTGACCCACGGTCATCTTCAGAACTCCCCGACGTTCACCTCCTTCAATGGCTCCCGTCTCAATCACCTTCTGCTCGACACCCGCTCGGGTCACATCTACGTGGGGGCGGTCAACTTCCTTTATCATCTATCGGCAGACTTACAGCTGCTGTCCTTGGGCAAAACTGGACCCAAACTGGACAGCCCTGATTGCCTACCCCCCATCGACTCCATCGATTGTACCCAAGCTGAAAAGACGGACAACACCAACAAACTTCTGTTGCTGGAGGAGGCTGAAGGAGGGCAGTCGCTGAGCCTCATCGTATGTGGGACGGTACTTCAGGGGATCTGCGAGAAGAGGGACCTCGAGAACGTCTCTCAGATTCTGTACAAGACCGACAACCCTGTAGACACTCAGTACGTGGCAGCAAACGACCCTCGTGTGTCAACGGTGGGTGTGGTGGTGGAGCAGAAAGGAGTTCTGCTCATGCTGGTTGGCCGGGGCTACACCGGCAAAGGACCCGGTGGCATTCCTCCAATCACAATAAGACGTTTAGCCCCAATAGCCCAACACTCTGCACCGGCGTTTTCCCACGAAGAGCTGGGTAAGCTGGTCGTCGGTAGCTACTCGGAGTACAACAATCACTTTGTAAAAACATTCCACCACAACAATTACGTCTACTTTGTTTTCTATCGCCGTGACGTGTGGGGCAAACGAGAGTACCGGACGTACGTTTCAAGACTCTGTGCGGGCGACCCCAATTTCTACTCTTATGTGGAGGCGCCGCTTTCCTGCAGCGGAGGATATAATCTGGCACAGGCGGCCGTGCTCGGCACGCACCATGAACAACCCGCTCTGTTTGTGGCTATGGCAAAGGGGCAAGCATCAACCCCCACGCCCACAGACAGGTCGGCTCTTTGTGTCTACAAGGTGGACGAGCTGGATAAAGCCCTGCAAGCTGCCCAGCTCTCGTGCTACACACAAGAGGGCAAAGATTCCCATAACAAGGAGAAGGCTTACATTGAGTATGAAGTATCCTCCAGCTGTTTGAAACTCCCACAGGTAAGTTGCTGGACTAGATTTACAATCATAGAGGATTAGCACTGCTTGAAATTCATCAGCTTGCTCTCAAAGAGGCCAAATGATCCATTGAAATTAAAATGTTTCTGTTTGCCTTTTTTTGAGGTCAGGATGGAGATTGAAATCCAACCCAGCATCTAGAGGAAATTCCTCTTTAGTCCCCCACATAAAACCTATATTACCCAATCAGAGAGCAGCATTTAATGCTTTTTGGCAGTAGCTTCGCTCGCCATGCCAGTCGCAGCCAATCGTGCCCTCCTACCTGTGTGCCTTCTAAAGATGCAAGCAAATGGAGGGAGTGGCAGCACAAGTGTAGCTGTTTTAATGAGGGTTAAATCTGTAGCTAAAGAGCGCTAAGTAGGAATATACAGCCGGCAAAACCCCTAAGAGATCGGACTATTAGCCGGGTCGTGTAAGACAGCAGGGTGGCATGGTTTCTTGGCGACAGATCGGGGTCAGCTGGGTTTTTTGTGATGGGGGTGTAAGTCCGGGCGAGTGGCATCTGCCTCGGTGCTGACACAGATTAGCGTCCAGCTGCCTGCGCCAGTGATAATCCACACATGCAGCGGTAGCTCTGCAGATGTCAGTGAATATGTGACAATATTTTTGTTTCGCCTAACTGAACTTTATGCAATGATCATTTTAGACTATAGATGTGAGAACTTTGGGAGTACGGTTATTTGTGTTGTTTTAAATTGAGAATACATTTTACAAAAGGAAATGAAGGGAATGAGGTACAGGGACTGATGGAGGTTTGTGTCTCTTGTTTTGTGGAATGGGTTAGTGTGTATTTGTAAGAGCTTGTGAATATAAAGGACTGGTGGGAGGGGTTAAATCCAGATTAGGGTAGCAGCTGGTTTGAGTTGCCCTGACCCACATCCTTTCTGAGATCTGACCATCACACACAGAAGCCCACAACTGCTCATCTCCATTTCAGAACCTTGTAAACTGGCTAAATTGACAGTTTTCCGGACTGGGCTTGAGTCTAGTCCTAGATGTGCATATCTTAAATTCATCAGTGTCGTTTTTTGTCTCAAGATGTACAGCAGTGATGTTTTTGTAAAAATGACATGATATAGGCCTAGTCTTGGGTTAATCTAAGCCCTGTTCAGGAAACCGCTACAATATATCAGCAATTGTCTAATTGATGTAACAATTCAATGACATAGTTCAGATCAATATTTTTCAATAAAGTTTATAGTAGAAACATAGTGTAATTGTATAATTATACATTTTTCTCACTTCATCTGCTAGCTGATGCCTTTTATTCCTTTTCATGTTGCAGTGCATTGTAAAAAATTCTTGGCTGCCATAAATTTTTAAATCCTTTCAGCTTGGCTTTGTAAGTCATTTTAACTTAAACTTTAACTTATTAAAATTGTTAAACTTGATGAGTTGAAATAATGTAAAAAACAGTTGAAATATTGATTGGATTTAAGACAGGAAAGATTTTTTTACAGCGTGATATATCCGTGTGATGCTGCATTACAATTTAATGCCATGATGTTCGTGTTGATGCAACAGTCGTATCTGTTTCAGTAACTCCTAGAAACTATTGCAGAATGGAAGGTTGTTTTAAAATGTTCAAAGCAGCACATACGTTCATCTTTGAATCTCGTGTCATCCTTCTGCTTTCATACACGACCGCTCCGTGGGCCGTTTAGCTGTGGTATTGTGTCTGTCCATCCACTGACAGCTGCGTTTCTAGAATAGCATTAGGTCAGGACACACAGACCTCTGGCTCCAGTGAGAGTGCTTCTAAAAATCACTGCCAGCCACGGATAGATGATGGCCTGTGTTTGTCAGACACTGTTATAAAAGCAGCTAGGCTTTTTCGGTATTGATTTTTATGCGTGGTGAGAACAGGATGTTTCTGTATCTATTCAAATGTTAACAATTGTCTATTTGGAGAACTTTGGAAATACTTTGGCCAGTGATCATGTATTATTTGTTTAGAATGCATCATTGGTCAGGGGTTTTGCAACCATGTGGCCACGCAGCTGCCTGTGTCTGTGTGATTTGCACTGCGTTTGTACCTCATTATTTCCAAAGCATTTAACATTCATTAATTCCTAAACTTTGTGCATTACGTTTGACTGGGTACAAAATACAGCCACGTTACAAATACTGGAAATGTGTGAGTACGTTAGACGTTGTAGGAATCATTTACATTTTATTTACATGTATGTTTGTGCGTGTGTCGGACACTTTTATCCAAAGTGGCTAAATTGATCTTTCAGTAATATTTAAAAAATAAGTTTTAATATTTGAGATACACTTAAATCTGATATGATTTGATTTATGATGTGTTATGAATATATCTGGTAATAAATGTTTAATATACGTTTCATGTAGGATTCTCTGAACGAGTACCCCTGTGGTGGAGAGCACACGCCCAGCCCCATTGCCAGCGCCATTGCTGTCGAGACCACGCCCGCTTTTATTTGGTCTCCGCCTATCACCGCTGTCACCACGGCAACCGAGGTGGGCCACACCATCTTATTGCTAGGTGACAAAAGCGGACGGCTACACAAGGTATGACCCGCTTTTATCCATCACCGGCCATTTAACAAGTGCTTTTTATCCAAAACCAGTTTCTTCAATTGCTTTTCATTGAGACCAAACCTGCAATTATTGTTTTCAGCCCACATTCCCATTAAACACCCACGAGCATAATGGGAAAAATCAGCATGGAAAACTGACATTTAAACACTGTTTACTGTCATTAAGGGTCGTCTTATTGAAATGCAAACGCACACAGCAATCGTAATCTGCCATTAAGACAAATCTCAATGTGCAAACCACCCTAAAGCTTTGGAATATTTTAGTAAAACATATTTTGATTCATTTAGAGTTCAACAAAGTTTCGAGTTGGTATCTTGTAGCCTTGATTTCAAAATCAAAAAATAGCTTTTTTTAGTAAAATGTATTTTAGTGTTATCACTTGAATACCTTTTTTTGTTTAATGTCATGAAGAGGCCTGTGATTCAAGGCCGCTAAACTCGAGACAGTGTATTTAAAGATGATCTTTCAAAGTGGTTTGTAACAAACCTGAAAAACATGAGAGATCAGAGGAGGAGATTTCACTTTAGCTTGAGCTGTTTTTTTTTTTTTAAATTTGACTGTTTTGGACAAGACGGATGGACAAGAGGGTGCATGTAGGTCTTAAGCTCCTGTACTCTTAATAAGAGGTGGGACAGAATTTATTTATGAGTCATGGGAAGTGAAAGAAAATGCACAATTGCTAAATCTTTTTCTTTGCACGCTATGATTCAGTTCCAGTAGGTTTCATTACTGGATATACTGTCATTGATTTGTATTCTCATGTTGTTTAACCATCAACTTTTATGTTGTTGTATTTTCATAGAACACAAAATCATTTATTCACCCCTGTATGTTATTTCAAACCTGTATGTCTTTTCTCTTCTGCAGAAATTATTTTTAAGATTGTTGGTAATCAAACAACATTGACCCCCATCTTTACAGTATTTACAAAATATCTTCTTTCGTGTTACATTGTAGAAATTCAATCAGAGTCAGATTTAGGTTTTGAATGACTGAGGGTAAACAATGATAGAAAGATTTTATTTTTAATAAACAACAAAATTGTTTTTGCAAGAAGCATGCATGTCTGCATCACCTCCAGCTTGTGTTCGGTTTAGTCTAGCGGGGGGGTGTGTGGTCATGTGTGTGCATGTGGGAGTGTGTGTGTGTGTGTGTGTGTGCGCTCATCAGCATGAGAGGACTTGTTCAGAGCACTCATTGTAGGTGCCGTAGGGGGAACAGCTCTCAGGAGAGCCGGTCACATGAGGTTCTCTCCGGGACGGCTGATGGGGTGGAGGTAGCCTCGGCTGGATTTTTTCAGCCCAAATCCCCTCCAGTGCTGTATGAAATATTAACTACAGAACTCTGAAACAGCTGCTTGTTTACAGCTCAAAACTGCCCTCGGGCAAAACTTATCACAGGCGGCCCACCGTATCGCTTTCTGCCCGTGTGATGCTTAAACACGCACCGTTCTGCTGAGGTGACAGCTCACCTGAGCTCTGTGGTCAATGTGTGGGAGTCTGTGTTTGTGCTTGTAAAAGCATTCAGTAGTGTGTATGTGTGTAACTGTTTGTGCTGTGGGCATGAATCAGTGCTTGGATTATGCAATTTGTTGAGGCGAGTGTGTTGCTTATCCAGCTTCAGCTAGGCAGTATGACCCAGGACATATTCAGTGAGATTTTCTTAAAGATTTTTTGTGTAGCAGATGCTGCAACAACCCATAATGTCCCATCCTCGGATAGCAATATCAAGCAACCACCCCAAATCACTTAGCAACGCCCTAGCAACACCCTAGTCACTATTAGTTTTGCGTTTGAACAGGAAACATTTATTTATTGAAAATAATTTAAAAGCCACATTGTATCTGAAATGAAACAATTCGAGCAAGTATCGCTCCTCTCTCTGTGTGACACGGAGCATTTACACTGTTTTTCGTTGCAGGTGTTCCTCCACGCAAATGGTACCGGTACCAAATATAACACTGTGGAGGTGGATACAGAGAGCCCCATTAACGCTGACCTGCTGTTGGACTCCAGCAAACAAAACGTCTACGCGCTGACTGACAGAAAGGTACGAGAGACAAAACGTTTCCTTTCATCCGCCAGCAACCGAAACAAACGCTACTCACGATCTCTCAAAGGATTACACGTTTACTCTGACAAACATTGTTTGAATGACAGTTTCAGCACATGAAAGCTTATAGTCGAACTGTCTGTTTTTTTGCGTTGAGTAATTGCCAGCGGAATCGTTTTGACAGCCAATCAGAATGGGAGATTCTTGGCACGCCGCTCCCTCATGCAAAAGTTGCGTATGCTTACGTCTATCGGTTTGCAAAGCGAGAAAGGCGCTCACGGCCTCTGATATGTGTGTCTGTGTGCGTTTCAGGTTACAAAGCTCCACGTTGCTCAGTGTGAGATGCATTTGGACTGCCACTCCTGTCTGTCTAACAGAGATCCCTACTGCGGCTGGTGTTTGCTGGAGGGCAGGTAATCTAGCGCACATGACGGCTGTAACAATCTACCCCTTCATCTCTCACCTCACATGAGACTGCACCCTTAGTTTTGCATAAACAATTGAATGTTGTGCATTTCCATAGATCATTTTTGAATATTCTTCAGCACACAGAGAGCTGTTGGGCAAACTGGTTATTCCCTTGTGTAGTGTTTGGGTCTGTGCCACCCACTTTTAATGTTTACTAAAATGATGCGTTTAATTGTTTTAACCATTCAAGATAAATATGTATTTACACCCACATCATGGATTTAATTGTGAAAAACAAAAAGCACTTTTTCAAATGTGATTTAACAGAGATGACAAATATGAATCATATGATGTCTATGTTACTTATACTTAAAATAAAGTAAATCTGTGAAGTATAATAGTACAAATGCTTATCGCTGTATTCATTTAAAAAATGCTGTGACTACACTAGTTTCACGAACATTGATATGAACACAATAAATTGGTTTTGTAGGGGAGGTTTAATCTAGTGGTGTTTAACGATTTATGAATTGTTTTTTAGTTCAACCCAAAATGAAACTAACCTTTATGTGTTTCTTTTTTTGTGTAACACAAAATGAGAAAATGTGGTTGGTCTTTTGCATACCTACAATATTTATTAGACAAAATACTTCTCAAAAAGCAAACTACAAATCAAGGAATATGGGTATTTATTCTAATATTCATATCTGTAGAAAAACAAAAAGCATACGTTGACTATAGTTTTATCTGTTATTAATATTTCACAAGTTATTTTTTAGATGCTTTTATCCAAAGTGACTTGCATGCCATTTTACTGTATACATTACATTAGTTTGGATGTAAAATAATTATTTTCATCACCGGCTGACCAGACAGTGACCCATGAAGCCTTGATAAAAGATCTCAGTGTCTTGGGAGGGCTCTTCAGTTTGTGCTTTCATATTCCCAGTAACATTCGACTCTTATCTTATTGTCAGATGCACGAGGAAGATGGACTGTGCACGACACGCTCAGCCGCGCCACTGGATCTGGAGTTACGGTCACGAGCGTCAGTGTGTGTCTATAGAGAGTGTTGAACCTGCCATCCAAAGCAGAGAACAGCAAACAGAGGTATATATCCTGATACCAGATCAGCATTATCACACACACATAGCCTATTTGTGATCAAAGATATTTCATTTTTATTCTTACAAGCTGCGGCCACAGCGATAATCTAATTCCTTTAGTCGCTTGCATTCAATTTTGGTTGTGTTAAGCTGATAGCTCCGCCCACAGTGAAATGTCATTGACCAATATAACATCTATATATGCTCTAAATTGCATTGTGAATCATCATACTTTTCAGTATGTGAATAGATGACTTGACAATTTCCTCATGTTTGTATTTTTGCTCACCTGCGATACATAACAGTTCCCTTTTTAAAGCTCATTACAGCAGCTTGTTAGCTTGTAAACACATTGTTTTACTGGTTAAAAACAGGAAGCTCTGGTCATTTTCTGTGCAGAATGACATGTGGGTGGTCTGTGGTGGTGTGATATGAGACTATGGTTACATGATAGGTTAGGTTTGTGTGTTTTGAGTCCTGATGTGCTTTAGTTTAATTAGATGTTTTGTTGTGTTTCAGACCTCATGAAATCAAAGTTGGAGTTTGTTGTGTAGTTCAATAAAGTGTAGGAATTTGTTTTTTACAGCAGACATATATCATATATGGGCAATTCAATGCAAATGTCAAAGCATGAAAAAATGAAGTTATTTTTAATTTGTTGGCTATTATTGCTTCTGGTTTGTGCACAAATCCTGTTGCCTGTCAAAAATACAAGACCTTTATTGTCACATCAATAATGCATGTATACTTTTATCTCATAATCTCATAAACAGATGGTTCAGTATATTCGTAATAAATACATTCTCTAAGAATTTATATTTCAAGTTTTGGCTGAAAACTTTACGTCCATAGCGCTGGAATTGCCCATTTACAGTCTTGGCCCAACATCACGTTTCCATCAGCAAATGTACTTGTTAAGCAATTTTTAATTGTTGAGTAACATGCTCATAACAGGCGAAGAATGTAGACAACAGCAGGTTTGTTACAGCACAGACCGGCCACAACAGATGTCAGGTTATTCTTTACACGAGCACAGGCTGTTTTGTGCACAAGCGGTCTTTATACACAAGAAAACAAGCAAACAAAAAACACCACCAGCAACCAAACAAAAGTATCCACAATATCTCACATTAGTATTCGTGAGACCAACCTTGGCCTCACATTCCTAAAATGGCCATTAATTGTCTAAAATGTTTTCCTTCTTTGCGTTCAAGGTCTCTTTTACAGTTCTTCAGTTGCCGGTCCTGTCAGAGGATGAGTCTCTATCTTGCGCTTTTGGGAGTTTGGCTGCTCAGCCTGCGGTTGTCATGGAGAACAGAATCACATGTCAATCACCAGAACCCGAGCAGCTCCCCCCCAGCCCGCCGGGCAATGGTGAGACACGCTGACACAATTAAATCGCCAAGACTTCTTTATCCCAGCAACCAACTGTTGAGCTGAGGGCACGAAACCCTGAGATCTTGCTTTCTTTTTCATCCACACAAACAGTTTTGGACTTTTCTTGGTAACTAGTTATCCTGGTTTGCACAAGAAGACTAACCAGTGATTTTACATGCTGACTTATGAAGATTTTTGTCTTCTGTGCAAGTAGATGATGTCAGGCTGTATTTATTAAAGCTTTTAAGCAAACAGCTCTGAGAGCCGGGAATGTCCGCTGTAAGAGAATGAATTGTGTGTTGAGCAGCGGACGGTTTACTCTAAGGGAGGGTTAAATATTGAAATATAAAGGAATGTTAAATATTCAGTAAGAAGTGTTGATTTTAGTGTGAAGAGTTTTGTTTTGCTGTGTCACTTCTTTAGTTTGATGTGCTGACATTTCTTCTGCGGTTTTGTTGTAGATCATGTGTCTGTCCGGATGGCGCTGAAGTTTGGAGACGTGACTATCTCGCACACAAACATCACCTTTTATGATTGTAAAGCAGTCGGACGACTAAATTCCACTTCACCGTAAGAATATTTTTAACTTAATATTTTAAAATTAAATTATATCACAGTAATGATTGTTATATTAATTTTCACTTCGAAAATTTTTTGCTTGTAAAATTGTAACTTTTTTAAAGTAATTTTATTACCATTTAATGTATGTTTTAAAATTTAATTATTAAATTATTTTGTTGTGAAAATGTGTGAAATGTTTTTGTGATATTAGTCACTTTAGCTTCTCTATCATCATCTCTTATTGGAACATACTGTACTTGCTTATCTTTGCGCTTTTTGAAAAACATCAGGAACATTTCCTGCAAAATTCTACTCAACGGCTCAAATTATAAACTGTAAATGTATTTTTTTTAACCCCCACATAAATGATAAATTATAATATTGTAAGTTAAGATTGTAAAGTAAGTACATATTTTTGTTTATGTACTTATATTTTTTTGTTAAACCAGCAAAACTTACAAATTGCAGCTTTAAAGTTACTAATGATCTTCAGGGATAAAAGGTCAAATGCTACAAAAGTTTTTTTATTATGACTTTGTTGTAATATTTATGTGTCCTGTATGATCTGTGATGTGTTACAGGTGTATGGCGTGTGTTAGCAGCATGTGGCCGTGTCACTGGTGTGTGAAAGATGAACTCTGTGCTCATGATAAGAGCTGTCCCAGTCAACATATCATCTATAACAGCAGAGTAAGTCACTTTACCGTTAAACAACAGAGATTCTTACTAACAGCCACCGCTGCGGTCACAGCAGTCCTGTAAAGTGTACAACAAGTACAGTGACTAGTTGATTAGTGAGGTCAACTGGTTCATCTAGATTTTTTCTTATTTTTAGTGATGACATTTTAATTAGCATGTTAGTGCCGTGTAGTACTTTAGCTGTCGGACGTTGTTGGCAGTAAAATGCATGTTTTAAATGCTTGTTTCAAGGTCTCGTCTTCGGTTCATCCATTTAAAGCCAGACTATATATACGGCTTCCTACTGTATATGGGCAATTCAATGTAAATGTCACCTTAACATGAAAAAGGTTTTCATCATACTAATAGTTCAGATTATGTTTAAATCATGATTTTTCATAGTCATGTCAGGTGCTGCTTTCAGAATTGTCAGAATTGTTCAGAACAGTTCGTATTTCTCATAAATGCAGAATTTTATAAAATGTTATTTTTGAATTATTTATTTTATGTTCTTTCATCCCTTCTTCATTTGTTGGGTATTATTGCTTCTGATTTGTGCATTTTAAATCACAGAAATACTACAAAGTATGTTGCCTCTCAAAAACATGCTCTTTTTTATCAGATAACTCAGACATAGACTGATATTTCAGCAAAGGTTTAGTAAAATATAAACAGATGATTCAATATATTGGGAATAAATACATTCTGTGAGAATTTCAAATTTTGCCTGAAAATGTCACATCCATAATACATAACGCTGGAATTGTCCATATAGTTAATTTTAATAATATGTATTTCTGTCCATCCCAAACCCTGAAGACATGACATGAATATATCACAGTAGCATGATGTTTTCTGATGTTGTTTTGTACTGAAGATTGAGAAAATAATGTAGATTTTTATGACGTGCACTGAAATCCTTATTGTTTATGTGTGATCAGGAGCAGTCATCGCCCCGCGGTCCTGACTCTTGCCCCTGCGTCTGGGCCCTGCAGAGCTCACCGCTGGTTCCTGTCGGCTTTGACACCGAGCTCTCTCTGCAGGGCAAAAACCTGGACATATTTGAGGTGATTATCATCTGCGGTTTAACCCCGCACCCCTTATAATGTACCCGAGTCAATACGCTGTCTTGGTCTTGCATTTAAAAAAGCCATTATTCTCAGGGTCTGAATGTAAAAGTGTTCATTTATGATAATGTGCATGGAGGGGGAAGGGGGTTCAAAATGGCCCGTCATTAGCGTGTGACATACGGTCTGATATTCCAAACAGGATGAAGAAGATTACAAGTGCGTGCTGGTCATCGAAGGCCAGGAGCTGCAGTTACCGGCCACGCTGGACCGCAGCAAAGAGACGGGGGCGCATGTGTTCAAGTGTGCCGCTCATCAGGTGATATTAATAGCATCATTTATTCTGGGCTGCGTGGCATCACGCCGCATCCGCTTCGGCTAATATAGACTAGCGTGTGACGTCTGCACTGATAATAGCTGTAATTTATGGCACCGGCCAGCAATCCAAACATGGATTTGTTGATGGTGCTGTATGTAATTTGTCTGTATGCACCTGCCTGATTGCACATTGATTTTTGTGTGCGTCTGCGTGTGTTTTTGTAGTTTCAGTACTCGGGGAATCAGTTTGAATATTCTGCACCTGTATATCTGCAATGGGGGACGCAGCGTATAGATTCAGCGCCACATCTTCGCCGTAAGTACTGTGACCTTTTCTACATGATTTATTCATTATCAAGCAAACGTGTTACTGGTGACGGTCCGACGGTAAAAGAGAATAAATGTAACAACTGTTATGACATTATCAGATGTACAATAACAGCATTTGTTCAGTTTGTAACAATGTTGTATCTATTGATTGTGAACCCATTGTGATTTTGTGTTTGTGTAACAGTGCAGCTGTACAACTGCGCAGTGGGGCAGTCTGACTGCAGTCAGTGTCACGCAGTTGCAGCCGATTACGGGTGTGTGTGGTGTGCAGATGATGCACCTGGATGTGTGTACAACCAATCATGTGCCGGTGGACCTGTGGACACCTGCCCGCCCCCTCTCATTACACAGGTGCGCACACACACACGCAGAGTCCAACATTATACAAAACAACTGTATTATTACAAATGTGTCCGCACATGAAGTTCTGGAGTAAAAACAATATAGTTTCTAATCATGTTTAAAAATAAACTGAATAGGAACTTTTTACTGTGATAATACTTGAGTTTTTATTAAACATTTTCATCATACTGATAGCTCAGATGTCAATATTTGCTGGTTTAAGTACTCATGTGAGGTCTCTCTCAAAGGTTTTAAAGCATTTTTATATGTTAAAATAAAGATTTTTTTTTATAGTCAGATATAGTGCTGTTTTCGCAATTCTCACATCCATAACAGTCCATATTTCTCATAAATGAACACATGAATATATATTAAAAAAATTATGTTCTTTGAATATTGGTAAAAAAAACATTCTGTTTAGACTAAAAAATATCTTGTTCATAACACTAGAATTGCTCATTCATGATATTCCATACTTTGCCATCTAAACCAAATTACTTTCCTGAAATAATTATTCCCATTAGGGAATAATAACTATTAACCATTAGGGAAAACAATGTTTTTTTTTTTCTTTAAATGGTTTCTTTCTTTCCCCATGCAAATCATTTTTACTTTCTTTAATTCTCTGAAACAAGCCACAATATTTTGTGTATTTCTTGTAAAGTAAGAACAAGATTATTTTTCTGCATTACCTACTGGCCCTTTGATTTATTCTGCAAACCAATTAGTCTGCAAATCAGACACATTCGGCTAATGCCGACACATACTAATACGTGCCAAGATTAATTAGAAAGCTGTTTATTAAATGTTGAAGACTCACAGCTGGCTCTCAGGTTTTCATCTGTAGTTTGATGTGTGTTTGGTACGGTCAGGTCGAACCGCTGACCGGGCCGCTGGAGGGCGGTATCCTCCTGACGATCCAGGGTTCAAACCTGGGCCAGAGCTTCCAGGACATCCAGACCGGAGTGACGGTGGCCGGGGTCGCGTGCAGGCCTCTCCCCGAGGCATATCGCATTTCCACCAGGTATACTTCCAGCATTGCACCAAACAAAATGTGTGTCTTAAAACTATGTCAAACATCCCATGTGCATGTTTTCTTTCTTTCAGCATTGTGTGTGAGCTGCAGGCCAGCACAAACGTCTCGGCGGGGCCGGTTATCATCACGGTGAGAGGCTCAGAAAGAGGAGAATCCCAGCAGACGTTCTCGTATCAGGACCCACAGCTGAGCAGGATCGTGCCTGACAAGGGTCCTTTAGCCGGAGGCACGATGCTCACGGTTCACGGGACTCAACTGCTGACGGGACAGAGAACAGAACAAAACGATCAAATCACAGGACTTCAAGCCTTCGTGGGCTCACAGCCCTGTCGCATGTAAGCGTGTTTCTTTAATGGTCAAATGTCACGTTTTTATATTGATATTCTCCGATTTTATTCACGTTCTTTCATTTGTGTTTTTATAGCGATGGAGTGAGTGACACTTGGCTGATCTGTCGAACCAGTCACTCAAACCAAACTGGGAAAGTGCCAGTCAAAGTGATGTTTGGAAAGGCAGAGAGGATTGTGGGTAGTGTGCTATTCAGCTATATGGAAGACCCGGTCATTACCGATGCCACGCCTATGGAGAGTTTCTACGGGTGCGTCTCTCTTTTACTCCTAAAATCACCTACATTATAAGACAAACATTTCTGTTTTAATTTCTGTTTTTCAAATGCAGAGGTGGACGTGCCGTATATGTGACTGGACAAAACCTCAATGTCGTCCAGCAGCCGAAAATGTCAGTCTCCTATGAGCCGAAAAACACTTTTCAAGTCAGAAAACGCAGATATAGTCATGTTTCTATCAGGAGTCCCCTGATGACGGTAAGACACATTTGGCACAACGTATTCCTTTACAAAATAAATGCAATATTTATTCAGAAGTGCTTTAGTCATTTATTTAAGTAAAAGATCATGAGTTTTAATCCTGTTTGTTTCTCTGTCTTCAGAAACAGGAGCTGTGCACAAACGTTACCTCGGAGCGGATGATTTGCAGAACACCCGCAGTGCCACAAGACTCCCGGATCGCTCGAGTGTGGTTTGAGATGGACAACGTGCACATTGACTTTAATACCATCAAGAACAAACCGTTCATTTACCACCCAAACCCAGAGTTATTCCAGCTGAACGGTGAAGCCCCGGGAACAGCCATTCGCTTCAAACCCGGTGGAGTCCTGGCGGTGGAGGTGCGGTACTACCATAATGAAAACAATAATCCAGTGTATGCTGAAGTGTTTCCGATCATTTAGGGTACACAAATCAGTTTGTAAATGAGGTGAAACCTGAACTTATCGGTTAGCTGAATATCCTGAAATGATCCTCGCAATTCACCTGCAGAAGACAAATAAAACCTTTTTGTGTTTGTCCTGTATGATTCAATATGTGTTTTGTGTTTGTAAAGGGGAAAGGTTTGACACTCGCCATGAGTAGAGAGGAAGTTCAGGCTCGGCTGGGGAATGAAGAATGTGATATTAAAACTTTGGATAACACCCACCTGTACTGTGAACCGCCCGAGGTGCAGCCGCTCGCCGTGGACGATGACGACCACTTACCCAGACTCAAGGTTAGTGAAAGTCCAGTGTCCTCATCCGCTGGTTTATGGGGAGCATCGGATAAACAGTTTTTTAGCTTGATTTGCATTTAGTTAGGTTTCTGGCATGTCTGCCAGTATGTTATGAGCTGTCTGAGTCTGAAACTGTGTCATCCTATGTTACAGACATTGAATTAATACCCTAAAGAATGAAACCAACTTGTGGAAAATTAGCATTTGATCTTTCCTTTAAAGCATGTGGTTGAGTAATTAAAATTTTTGGCAATAAATATTAGAGTTGTTTGAGTTTACATCACATCTAAACCAAGTGCAACAAGAGTTTAGGCATCAAAAACTTGTTCCAACAAGCAAAAGCTCCATCAAGTGTCAAAACAAGCAATCAGGATGTATTTAATGGTTAATATACAGCTATGTAGAGTTACAGATTGAACCAATCAGATGTGATGAAAACAACCACTAAGTGATCATCAAAATGTTTTGTTCATGTTTTGTGTTAGATGAGCGTAACCACACAGAAACAAAAACTTACATGATGAACGTGACAAGATGTAGATGATTGCTCAACGATGATTGGTTTAATGCGATGCGTGTGGTGATCAGTTCTCTATATGTTTCTCTCAGGTGTTAATGGGAAGAATAGTGTTTGATTTGGGTCCCGTTGAATATGACAATGATTTACACTCTCCGGTGCCGCTGGCCGCTCAGATCGGGCTGGCAGCGGGTGCCGCCGTGGTCGTCCTCATCGTGTTGGTCATTATTCTCATGTACAGGTATTGAATTCACACGGCTGTCGTCATGACGATGGGCCTTGAACTCTAGTCCGACATTCAGAAGCGATTCTCACAGCATCCATTTATATCTGACCCTCTATGTTTCCTCTCTCTCTCTCGGGTTTATACAGGAGGAAGAGTAAACAGGCTTTGAGAGACTATAAAAAGGTTCTTGTGCAGCTGGAGACGTTGGAAATAAATGTCGGAGACCAATGCAGAAAAGAGTTCACTGGTATGTTGGCACTGCTTTTCATCCTTACAAAAACCAAACCATGACAGTAAGCGATAGATAGACCAGTTTAAAACCAGTAACCATAGCCATCATATTATCTTAATACAGTGATTTTTGTTTGTGTATGACATTCTAAATTTATTTAGGATTATATTCTACTAAACCCCTAATGATAGAGTCCAAACGTCACAAATATCAGTCTGTGCACAAATTATTTATTTTAAAAAAAGAGAGACAACATACTTTGTAGGATTTCTGTGAATTAAAATACACAAACCGGAGGTAATTATACTCAACAAATGAAGAACAGATGACTCTTTAAAAAACATTTAAATTTTCATGTGTTATGAGTAATGTGGACTGTTATGAATGTGACAATTCTGAAAACAGCACTTTATCTGACTATGAAAAATTATTTAAACATAAACAAATGCTTTAAAAACTTTCAGACAGACCTCACATGAGGATTTAAACCAGCAAATATTGACATGGTCAAACATATTTTTCTACCCTTCAGATCTAATGACAGAGATGATGGATCTGAGCAGTGACGTCGGTGGTCCTGGCATCCCTTTTCTGGATTACCGCACGTACGCAGAACGTGTTTTCTTCCCCGGACAGAAGGGGGCGCCGCTGAGTCAGAATCTGGACCTTCCTGATTCTCGTAGACAGACGGTGGAACAGGGTCTCAGTCAGCTGAATAACCTCCTCAACAACAGACTCTTCCTTATACGGGTCAGTGAAATGCTTTCTGTGGTTTAATGGCGTTATCGTCCTGCAGAGAGAAAAAAAGCCCAATGAAATTACAGTGTTTACGCCACAGGCGCACATCAGTGGCTGATGTGTGCTTTTCTGTAGCTGTTATTTCACCTCAAAGAGTAAACAAAAGATGAAAAAGAAAGCAAATGTAATATTCATTTCACATCCAGTGCAGTTGGATGCTTTTTAGAGAATGTGTTTGAGGTTTTTCATTTTGGATATCTCGGTCTCTTGACGCTTTAGTTTAAACTGGCAAACAGTCCGGCAGAAGCGAGAAGCTTGATGTTCCACCTCAGTGTTTTAAATATTTATTCAGAGCTGAAGTCTTATACTTTGTAGAAACTTTATAAATGCTGTGTTTCGAAAGCTGGAGCTGTTTGATGGAAATAGATCAAACTGGTAAAGTGTGATAAACTCTTGTATGTGTTTCTGCAGTTCATTCACACTCTTGAAGCGCAGCAGAGTTTCTCTCAGAGAGACAGAGGTTACGTGGCATCTCTTCTCACCATGGCTCTTCACGATAAGTTGGAATACTTTACGGATGTCATGAAGAATCTGTTGGGTGATCTGGTGCAGCAGTATGTCGCCAAGAACCCCAAACTGATGCTGCGCAGGTATGAAAGTTTGAAACACAGTATCTGTGTTATTTAACTGAATAAAAATGATTAGGAAAATAAATGGTCTAATCCTTCCTAAGCTGATTATATTAAATCTACTTTAAAATAATGTTCCAGGACTGAGACGGTTGTGGAGAAGATGCTGACCAACTGGATGTCCATCTGTCTGTATTCTTTTCTAAAGGTATCAAAGCATGTGAATGTCCACATTAGATGTCAGAATATTGACCAGTATAACGTGCAATATTGTTATAATTCTACTTATAGACCATTTCACAAGATGTAAACAACACTGGTCCAGAAGCACTTCCTGTTTCAGTTTTTCTGTATTTCACATATGTAATTGAACCTTAAAGATGTTCGTTAAACATTCGTTGATTCCATTGTAAATGTTCTTTCTGTTGGTTATATTTCGTTCTGACATTGTGTAGTGTTAAAAAACTGAGACAGGAAGTGCTTTTGGACAAGAGCTGTTTACATATTGTGAAATGGTCTATAACACAGCACTAAAATACTTAATTCTGATTGGCTAGTTACATTCCGGCATATGTTATTTCCCGATAACAATCTCTTAAAACTATAAAAAATAAACTACTTACAAATAAATCAGACAGAAAAATAATATATATGAAATTATATTACAAATTATTAAACCTTATTAAATAAATAAAAATATTAAATTATTAAAGTCTTGGCTGACACAATGAAATGTTTTACCTTGTGGAAGGTTTGTATTTGTTACAAGCATTTCAAATCAATAGTTCACAGATAACAGTCTGGCTATACAATATCTCTTGCAATATGATGATATTGTAAATAATTCTGCACCTGTTAAAAATTTTGTTACAGTGAATACAAACTCTCTCTCTCTCTCTGCCTCCCTACACTTTGAAATTAGACACGATTCATTGTCCAAGAAAAGAGAAATTAAATGAACAATGAATTTGCCTGATAGCATTATTGGTTTATTTTAAATAAACAAATATAATACATTAAATAGATATTTATATTAATATTGTTATTCTTTTGATCACAATCATCTTGTGACACATCTGGGCAGTCACATTTATTAAAGTTTTGACTTCAGTCTGATTGAATTAGTCTGATTTCTGGCAAAATTTAGATTATTACTATTGATAAATAAAATGATTAAACATCATATTGTTGTGTTTGTTGCAGGAGGTTGCCGGCGAGCCTCTCTACAAGCTATACAGAGCTATTAAATATCAGGTGGATAAAGGACCCGTTGATGCGGTGACGGGCAAAGCCAAACGCACGCTCAACGACAGCCACCTGTTCAGAGAGGATATAGACTACTGTGCAGTGGTGGGTTTCAGTAATGACTTTATTTAATCGTCTACTGCAAAAAAACACTTTAAATTCATAAAGAGCTTTGTGTTTTAGACCCTGACAGTCCTGGTGAAGAGTGGTGTGGAGGTCCAGCCCTGTCCTGTCAAAGTTCTGGATACTGACACCATCACGCAGGTTAAAGATAAAATCCTGGATCAGATTTATAAAGGAACTCCATTCTCCCAGAGACCATCTGCGGACTCGTTGGATCTTGGTATGATGATATTTTCAGTAATGCTGAAGGATTTTTTTTGACGTTTCAATCATGTATTTTGCAGGGGACACAAAACATGACATTTAAAAACATAAAATGAAAACAGATGATTAGCAAGGGATCAGAAACATACCCTTGAAAATAAAAGGCACATTTTGGCGCTTGTTCTGGCTTCATATGTTGCTTGTTGTTCCCTCAGAATGGAGGTCAGGCCAGGCGGGTCACCTGACTCTTTCTGATGATGATGTCACAGCCATCGTTCAGGGTCGCTGGAAACGAATCAACACTTTACAGCACTACAAGGTACCACGTGTATTCGCCGTATATACAACACAGCATCTCATATATTTCCAGAACTGGTTGGTTGGTTCTTTATTTTGGTTAAGCATCCTTCTGCTTTTCTCAGGTGCCTGACGGGGCCACGGTGGCTCTCATCCCTCGTTCCCAGAGCTCTCTTGGAGTAAATCAGGTCTATCAGACGGGAGAGAGTAAGTCCACAGTTTGATTAATCTGAAAAAGGCAGCCATCCGTATCATGCAACCATTATATTCTCTTCTGATCGCTGTAGAAACCCCTATGCTGGAAGGTGAGGAAGAGGAGGGTCTCCGACTGTGGCATCTAGTGAAACCGAGCGAAGACCCGGAGATCCCCAAACACAGGAAGAGCAGCATGAGAGAGAGAGAACGAGCGAAAGCCATCCCCGAGATCTACCTGACACGACTGCTTTCAATGAAGGTATGACACACGTTGCGATTGAGTCATGCTGTTTCAAAAGACTCTGTGGTTTCTTTGAGGTCTGTGTGATTGAAAGCTTCACTGTGTTTGCAAATGCGTTTCTTCAGGGCACACTGCAGAAGTTTGTAGATGACGTCTTTGTTGCCATACTGAGCACCAAACGGCCTCCGCCTATTGCCGTCAGATTCTTCTTTGACTTTCTGGACGACATGGCAGAGAAACACGGTATTGACGACCCAGAGACGGTGCACATCTGGAAGACAAACAGGTCTGTTGATTTACCCATTTCACCTGCATCTTAAAATCATGTTTTACATTTTTGCAGTTTGAAAATGTAGATTAAATATGATACTTTTGGTTTTTGTTTCTTTCTTTTTTAGATATTATTACCGAAAAATATTTTTCAACATAATTGGTCAAAATACCGAACACTAATTTCTATGCACCCTTGTCTTGTCTTGTCTTCAGTTTACCTCTCCGTTTCTGGGTGAACATCCTGAAGAACCCTCAGTTTGTCTTTGACGTGCAGGTGACAGATAGCGTTGACGCTGTCCTCTCTGTTATCGCACAGACCTTCATCGATTCCTGCACTACATCTGAGCACAAAGTAGGCCGGGTCAGTACAGCAATTAACCTCATGACCACTTGAGCTGCGAAGCTCATTATTATGAGTCACTCGTGCATGTGTGTGTCTGAAGTAGGTGAACAAGAACAGAAAGAAATAGAAAAAGCGTGTGAACACTACAGAGCATCTCTAAACATACTAAGACCTCATTTCTCTGTCTTGTAGGATTCACCTGTAAATAAGTTATTGTATGCCAGAGAAATCCCACGATACAAGCAGCTGGTGGAGAGGTGAGAAAGCATTATGGATATTGACATATATATTATGCATCAAAACATTGTATAGCGAATGCATTAAACCTATCATCGACTGAATTTATCTGCAGGTACTACAGTGATATTCACAACGCCGTGTCCGGCTGTTATCAGGAGATGAACTCAACCCTCACAGAGCTGTCAGGGGTGAGACACTGTTGTTTTGTTAGAAATTAAACTTGTCTGGGTTTGGGTTTTTATTATTTGTAAACCTGGAAATAAAATATGATTTGTGAACAGCTTTGTGAACATCCTGCATCATTTGTCAGAATTGTTATTCTGTTAATTAATAATTATGTTTGACTGACGTACTGTTTTTGTGTTTGTAGAGCTTTGCGTCAGAGATGAACAGTTTGGTGGCTTTGCATGAGCTGTACAAGTATATCAACAAATATTATGATCAGGTGAGTTTGAGAACGATACACAATTTTTTTCACTTCTATATGTCTTACGTTGACAACTAAATGTTTGCCTGCAGATCATCATGTCTCTGGAAGAAGATGCCGCCGGTCAAAAAATGCAGTTGGCTTATCGGCTTCAGCAGGTTGCCGCCCTGGTGGAGAATAAAGTCACTGACCTTTAGATATTTTACCTTGTTATCTAGGCTCATCGATAATCACATCGGAGAATGTGACTGATCGGCTGATCTTACCGCAATGCCAAACTCCTCCTCGTGTGCTTCCACAAACTTTCACATCATGAACATTCTGCTAATTCTTAAAAAGGGAACAGGAAGTGATGTAATTATCACTTTCTTTCAATAAACCACTTTCGGCAAAGGCGTGAAGAAGAGAAAGGGAAGAAAGCGTGTGTGTTTGGTAACGTTGAAAGGAAATATGTGAAGTTTACTTGACTCAAACTCTCTGACCCCAAGTCAGTTTTGATGATGCTACTCACATGTGTTGTGACATGCTGAGACATTTTCTACCCTTTTCCAAGCTCAAGTGATCAAAACCACCGCACAGATTTGACAGACTGCCACATGAAGACCTTCGTTCAAGCATTACAATCAGTGCTATGGACGCAGCCCTCGTTTACTTCTGTGTAAAGTATTTTGTTCCACGTTTAGAACCGTTCACGTTATTTCTTTACTTAATTCACATCCTACATTCGAATCTCACTCACAGACTGTCCATAGCCGTGTGGTATTACCATTTTATACTAACATTTCTACATTAGTATTGCAGATCAAATGACAAGTATTAAATCTGCAACTTTTACATTGGACCGCTGTAGAGTTGTAAAGTCTTCGAGCACAAGTGCCATGAGTTAAAAGAGCACAAACGTTGTGTTTGCACGTGATTGTGAAGCTTTATGTGTGCATGCAAAAAAAAACAACTGGTTACAGTTTTTGGGTTTTGTCAGAGGTCTAGATTTTCACATACAGGGATCCAAAAGGGTTAAATATTGTGAGGTTTTTAATGCGTCAGACTGAATTTTGTTTTGTAGCACTGGTTAACTTCTGTTCATTTGGTGTACCTGCACCAACACGATTTCTGATATATCAGGTTTTTAAATGGGGTTAATCTCATAAAAACATTTCAAGGTCATATTTCAAGAGCAAAAAAAAGTCTTGCATTAATAAAAAGCAAGGTCAATTTTTAGATCCATTAAGAATTTTAGACTTTTGTCGTGTAAATACTTTTTACAGTAATGAGAATGTAATGCAATGCAAAAAAAATCCTAGTGATCCTATAAATAAGCCTAGTTTTATGCTAAATATGTTTTTTATTTCTTTTGGTTCTCTTGACAGGTTTTGTCTGATTCCTGCTTTGCATTTAATAGCACAAGAGAGTACATTGCTCCAAGACACAATGTCATGCATTACGTGACTTAAATTAAATTCAGAGACGCAGCTGGGACGTGCAGCTTCTCTGCAAATATTAAACTAAAACCGGGACAGTTCAGATCATTGGATTTTGGGGTGAAAAGTGGAAAAGTCTTTATTGCGTTTTCCCTGCTTCGATTCAGCAATTGGAAAAGCAGCTGTTGGATTGAGAGACGTGTAAATCGTACACCGAATAGATACTAACTTATTATATTGTAAATATTGCTTATTTATACACGGATGCCAAATGTGCCTTGTTTGTTACATTTTATAAAGTCTGCCAATTAAAGTACACAAGCTTGATGTTACTTGCCAAATGAAGAAGATGATGAATTTGTGGCACAGCTGATGCCTGTGGATTTGTAAAGATCAGCGGCCGAGCTTTAGATGAATTCTGTCGGGTTTTTGGTCACGAGATGACTCTGTGTGTGTCTCAGGATTACAGAGCTCTCATGTAGCCTGATTCATTTCTGCTTCATCACACTGATCTGATCTCACCCTGACTTATGTCACAGGTGGTGATGGTGTAAATTGTAATTATTTTAGCATCGACACTAAACTGTATTTTGTGAATCCGTTCTTTTCTGCTTGTTACTATGCTCGTGTGTTTGCCTAAAGCACTTTGTGTTTATATGTCGGCTTATCCATAATGTCTAACTTGATGATTACACTGAATTTAGGGATATTTTCATCAACACGTTCCCTGTTATGTATAGAAATGGGGGGAAATGTTTTTTTCCCTCATTTATTAAAGGGGTCATTGCTAAAACCCTAATTGTTCCTTTTAGATGCTATCCAGACATCTGTATCAAATGTATTTTGAAGGTTTCTCTGATCCTGCATTTATTTATGTGATTTTGAGCTCATTAAGCTTCATCATACTAATGTATGCACAGGGTTGTGTTTTAAAAATGCAAAACAATAACTCCAAGTGTGTTCGTTTGGTTATTCTGTGGATGTTTATTAGCCCCTTGTTAAATGTGTTTGGCCTCTTGATGTGTTTTTGATGATTATAGACTGATGCATGCTTGAGATTTGATTGGATTTTCTGATTGGTTTGCATTAGGAGTGCATGACAAACACAAGTGTGTGTGTGTGTGTGTGTGTGTGTGTGTGTCTGTGAATGAGATGTGTGCGTGCATGAGCGTTTGTAAGTATTAGTTGAGCTCTTGTGCTATATGATGGCAAGGTTTTTGGTAAATCTCCTGTTATGTTATACACATTTCTCTGAAAGGAAACAGAGAGACCGCTCAACCCAGCCAAACACCGTTTTCTACAGCAATTTACCTGTTGTGTGGAGTATAGCTTTCTATCTTTGCAGATATACAATTAAGGCCATCGTGTAAAGGATTGTGGCGTATATGAAGCCCTTGCTCGGCACTACGTTTTACATGACTTTTTATACAAGGGGAAAAAATAATATATGGTAATTTTCTAATGAAGTCAGGGTTAAAACAGAACTGAGACCCATTCTGAAGACTTACTTTTTTGTATTTGTATTGTGTATAGTTTGCTAACAATTGTGTATATGTGCCTGTACATATTGTGAAGAGAACACGTTCGTTTTCTTTTTTCAACTTGGATAGAATTACTCTCCTTATTGAGGAGAATTTGGGAGCCCATTTGAATTGTTGAAATGAGTGAAATGGAAATTTGTATCTGAAAAAATAAAGCTATAATTTTAACAATAAAGACAAATGTGTTTACCAGCTTGAATTGTGTGTATTTACTAACACTGCAACAAAATTTTTGCTGTCTAATAGAAAAGACGCCGGTGCTCCTAGTTATTAAGCCTCCACATTTCCCTGCCTTGGATGTTTACTATTTATAAAGTTCAATAAAACAACAAAGTTAAGACTAATGTCTTCAATGCGAGAACCTGCTTGATCATTTACTGAATTTCAAAAATAGCACCCAAGGACATTAAGCTTTTTGTTCAGCAAAACTAAACATAAATTACTAATATTCATGGGCCAAGACAGGTTTTTATAGATATATAATGTTTATGTGTATGTTTATGGGTTCTATACTGCATCATTCAGGTACTGAACTGTAGTTCGGTTACCAAAAAAATGGTATATAGAAGAATAAAAGCTGATAACCTTTCTGGCAAATAAAATGAGACAATTAATTATGAATAAAAAGCTTGTTTATGAATAAAATTGCTTAGCTCACCCTGACCTGGGGTAGATTTTTTTGCCAATAATGTACAAAATGTAAGAATGTACATATTCTTTATATTTTAGTCATTAATTTCCTTTGAAAGACATATTAGCAGTAGTAGCTGTTTATTCTGTATTTGTTATTTATTAGTATATATAGCTAGTAATATATAAATATTGTTTTACTTTTAATTTTGATTGAGCCAGACAGGCTCCTGACATCTGCATCTCCTCGCGCACACGCGAGCACGAGCAGCTGTCAGTACAGCTCGCACCCTTCGCGCATGCGCAGAACCGACTCGAGCTAACGTGCGCGCGGTGACAGCTGTCCCGATGATATCGATGAACGGTGAGAGTGTTTTTTTATTCAAATACACCCAAACGACCATAATCATGTCGATATCCGTGGATGAGTTATGCGTGTCGAGTATAAATACAACGATGTCGACGCGTCAGACGCTTAAACTGACGCTTGTTTTGATGACTGGAGCGCGTGTTAGCGTCAGAGCTAAGCGCGAGCACGTTTACAACATCTCTTATTATGATTATAATATTAGTTTAACGTATTTGTAGGATTGTTGAGAAATGCATGACTTTTAAATGGTCAAAATTCTCGATTTGTTCATGCATGTTGTTGGATTGTCCTCCATTAGTTGCTTATATATAGTGACTGGGGGTGGGGGGCATATACTGGTACGACATTTGTTATAATATATAATGTTTTCTGTCTTGTAGAAACCACCAATGATAACAGCCTTCCCCAGCACAACAACAGCAAAAAAAGCAAGAAGAAGAGGAAGAAGCAGCAGCAGCAGCGTAAAGGGCCAGCAGCACTGGAGATCTCTGGTTTGGAGCTGGGGTGAGTGTGTGTTTAACTGGGCATGATCCAGATCTGGGTTCCTGCTAAAAATATACAGGAGGGTGGCCATGGGAGTCACTTCTCCAGATAGTCATATTGACTCACGGCCCTGCCTCTCTGTCCATGCATGTCAAGCCTATTTTAACACATCCCTGAAAAAATGTGAAGAATACATGTAAAGTACATGTTAGATGCACATCCATCATGTATGATGATGATGATGATGCTGAGAGGTTATTGCCTGTTAAAGATCCAGATATCGGTGTTTATTGTTATTCATTCAGCACACATAAAATGTAAAAGTCACTTTAAAATAAAGAACATTTTTCAGAAAATAAAAAGATGTGTTTAATTGTATTTGTGATAAATGCTCATAAGACAGCAATATCAGCAGGTCAGCAAAACAACATTTCAAATGTAGGTCAAATAATACTATGCACATGTGTGTTTACGTGCCAGCTTGACAAGATCACATTTTCTGGAAAATGATTTATTATATTCTCATTTATATTATACATTAACTGTTTGTGTTCAATTTTGTCACTAAATATAAGAATGTAAATAACATATATAATATTTTACAGTGTAGTGTAAAGGTGTAATGATATATCGAAATATTTTATATCGTGATGCAAAAAACATGTACCATTGAGCTGTGGAGATAATGTTGTCATGTATTCGTTTTATATTCTAGCACATTATATATTCTTAAATATTCTTATGTTTTCTTATATGTTAATATATAATCTCTTATATATGTAATCAACAATATATTTACATTCAATGTTATTATCGACATAAAATTTACATTAGATCTTTGACATTTTGTCACTAAATATCACTAAATATAGGAATGAAAATGGTAGTGTACTGTCATTATGTAGGGGTGTAATGGTATATCGATCACCTATCGCGATACAATAAAAAATATGTATTGAATAGCTACAGGGATTGTTTTATGATTTCATCTCTGTTTAATCCCATTGGTTGAGCTGCCAACATGCGACCTGCATCAAGCTTGTAATATTTAAAAGCATCTCTTAGGCTTTATCTTTCTTAATTCCTTTCTTAATTTTGTTTTAATTTAGTTATATTTGTGAGTGGCAGATCTATTCATTTTTATTCATTTACATACCTTATATATAAACCTTATATATTGTCAATTCTTTAAGAAAAATAACTAATATTATTGAAAGTTTATCTGTTTAATTTTGGTTTCATTTTACATTTTGTTTACAATATTGTGATACAATCATTATTGCAGAACTGCAGATTAATTATTTATGCAGTTGTCATCAGCAACCCCTGATTATAAATAGAAATGTGCCACGTCTTGTGACTACATTTGTGGTAGATGACAAAGTATATGGTAACATTTTGTTTATGATTGTACTTTAGAGATGTCAGACATAAACGGTCACATTTGTCTTTTGTTTATTTTCTCACAGACCCCAGATCCCTTCCTCCGATGAACTGTGCCACATACTCACCATTCACAGATCATCCACCCCTCCAGATTCACCCCCGACGCCCCCGTTAAACCTCTCACAGAGCCCCCCTGACCTCCAGCCTCCAGCCCCCCTCCCACACTCTGTTCCCATTTCAGTGGTGACCTCATCCTGCACAGTCTCGTCCCCAAACACACCTCCAACTCCTATAGCACCTTCACTGGGTCTGCCGTCAGTCCTCTCCACAACCCCTCCCACCCCACAGGCCCCGTCCAATCAGACTCCACCGCACGCTCTGAGCCCGCCCCCTCCAGACTTTTCACCGCCCCCTGCAGAATTACTCGGGTCAGATGACGAGGAGCAAGAGAATCCGTCAGACTACTGTAAAGGTATGACAACCGTTCATCATTAGCATCTGCTGCCCATTTCTATTCCAAAATCGTTGTTTATAATTTAAAAGCATTACAGTGCAAGTAAATAACATGATTTGTGTTTCTATAAACCTGTTTTAGGAGGGTATTATCCGGTGCAGATAGGAGACTTGTTTAATGGCAGATATCATGTGGTCAGAAAACTAGGCTGGGGTCATTTCTCCACCGTCTGGATGTGTTGGGATCTACAGTGAGTACTTTACATGTTGGCATTAACATTAATCTTAATCCTGGAGATTAAACTGCTGTTCTGGAACTAGATGCATTGCTAAATGTGCCAAGATGTCAACCCACGTGAGGTTATGAGGATGAATGAGTCGTCTGCACTGTTTAATCGTCTGTATGATATTATTCTGCCTGTTTTTAGACGGAAACGATTTGTGGCTCTTAAGGTGGTTAAAAGCGCTCAGCACTACACTGAAACTGCACTGGATGAGATCAAACTACTGAAATGTGTAAGTGTGAGAATATTTACAGTGATATTAAATATGTCTCAAAGAAAGATGTGCGTCTTAAATCAAAGTGCTTTTCCACAGGTGCGAGACAGTGACCCCACAGACACTAAACGTGAGAGGATCGTTCAGCTCATCGATGATTTTAAAATCTCTGGTGTGAATGGTGTTCGTATCCTTATCATCTGCGTTATCTGACCGTATTTTTGGTGCTGTGGTGCGTTTTTGTGTGCAGGCATTATATCTGTCAACATGAATCGAAATGAACTCCTTTTTAGTCAATTTCCCAGTTGCTTTGTGCACTATTCATGAGTGCAAAATGATGTAATACAGCTCTGTTATGACTTGTGCTTTTTACCATCCATTCAAAACGAAACACCATGCAATATTTCTTGCAGAATTAGTTTCACTCTAAACTAATTCACCTCGTGTAAATTAAATGTGCTGCAAATCTGTTTTTATTAGTTCTTGAAATTATCCTGTCAATTTTCACAATCTAACGCAGCCTATCTGGTCCACACATTTGGATTCTTTCTGTCCTTGACTTGCTGATATCTCAGATGTTTGTATGGTACTGGAGGTGCTCGGTCATCAGCTGCTCAAATGGATTATAAAGTCCAACTACATGGGTGTTCCTCTCATCTGTGTGAAGAGTATTCTCAGACAGGTCAGTCTATTAGATATTCAGCAAACAAGACAAGAATAGTACTCTTTACTCTCTCACACTACACATTTTAACATGTATTAAACTCAAATCTCCCCAAAATATAAAACAGATTCTATCTCGTCCTGCTCATAATTCAAAACAACGTTTCCTGTGATTTTTGCCATTTTATTCTTCCTGTGTTCTCCAGGTTCTTGAGGGGTTGGATTACTTGCACACGAAATGTAAGATCATCCATACAGATATAAAGCCAGAAAACATCCTGCTGGATGTGAATGAGGTGTATGTGAGACGCCTGGCGGCTGAAGCCACATTATGGCAGAAAGCTGGAGCTCCGCCCCCTTCCGGTTCCTCCGGTACGTCTTTAAGATTCAGTCTGTTATCTGCAATTGTGTGACTGTGTGAGTTTGCATATAAATGCTATTTTAAGTAAGTAAGATAAACATTTTAATTTACATGAACTATTATTTCTAAAAGTTAAAATGAGTCTTTTAAAGACTCAAAATTTGGGGTTGATGTAACACACATTTTAAAAGCAGTCCTGGCTTTGTGATTTGAGTATCCCTGGTATAAACCACAAGAAAATAATTTGCTGGATATTAGTAATGCATATTGTAATATTTCTTGGGAAATATATAACTGGGTCATTTCTAACATCACTGGATGTAGTCTAGTAATCATCTCTTTAAATGAGGAAAATGTGGATGTTTTATGATATGTGTTATTTAATTGATCTGCATGCTGGTGGTCATTTCTCCTCCGCTTCTGGTGTATTTAAAGGCCATCGTTTCCCATTCCTTTGCTGTTGTCTGTTTGCTTTCTAACTGTGTTTGATCTTTTCCTTCTCTGTTTTCTTTTTGTGATTATAATTATCATTATGATGGTCTTCTGTCCTTTCCCTCTTTCTCTTCTGTTCTGATGGCAGTTAGCACGGCCCCCAGGGATAAACAGGTACGTGAGAGCTGTGCCTGCTCATATACAGAGAGGATGTAGTTTGTCCTGGTGAAATGACACATGTGCCTGCTGACCTTTAACCCACCCCTGACTCTCTAGATATATGGGCATGAAGCACTGGGACACGACTCGGGCCAGATCCACTGATATGGGCAAAACTGTCATGTCACATAAAAAGATGCTGTTATTTTTCTTGGAATAGCTAATGTCAAAAAAAGAGGGTCCAATATTATCTACTTTCAGTATCTTCCCAATCAAACCATTTAAGCCCTTAGTGGATTTGGTTTCGAGTCTCTGTTCCGCCCCACAGATGTGCAGATTTTACACTCTTAATTCTTCACTAACATTATTAGACAATTTTAGAGGATTTTGCATGCTGGAGCATCAAACAAGATCCTTCCATCTGATTGTTTTTCCCTTTTTGTGAGATTTTGAGAAAGTGGATAAGTAGATCTCTGCAGTTGTCAGACAGGAACATTATCTTTCCTCACATCATGACAGTCCAGACTCGAGATTCTCTGCTTCACAGTTTCTTCTCTTCCGCTTATTTCGGGCACCTCCACATGGTTGAGTGCGATTTCTGTCACGTTTTTCTCTCTCTTGAATATAAATGTGATGAATGGCATAAAAGCAGGACCGTCTCTGTAATTGGAAAGAGGAAAAAGATACTTCAGAAATACTTTCTGGGAAGGAAATAAGAAGCATAAATTCTGTCAGTTGTCGTGGCTCACTAACCAGGATCATATTAACATTCTGTTAACAAGTGTTATTGAATTACTACATCATAATTTAAATAACAAATGATCAATAACTGCTAATGCGTGTAATTCATCTTTATTTTATTCTGGTGTATTTCAATGTAATCATTTTGTGCTTTATGTTGTTTTACTCTCTTTTCACCTGTAAATGTTGAGATGATATAACAACGGCTCGGCTTAATGATTTTAAAGCAATTAGTGTAGAATATGCAAAGTGAAAGTGTAGAAACACATTATTGTTTATTGCTTTTAAAGCATTGAAAGGTTTAAAAATCTTCTTGTACAGTATTCAGAGCTCAAGACCTGAACTACAGTCATTAATCTACCCCAGCAGGTCTCGTTTATAACTATCAGCATTCGTTTAACAGACGTGCCAGACGCGAGTTCATGAGGTCAATCCGGTGAGCTTTAGTAGGGCGGACGAGTCTCGGTTCATTATTCTGCCATCCCAAAATAGTCCCAGAGCAGAAAATGGCGCAGCGGTGTCACATAACCCCCTCGACAGAATTCTGTCAATGTAAACCTAGAGATCATGCAAACATGATGAAAAGACCCTTACGTCCAGCAAACTGGTGGATCTTGTAAACACGGGCACAATGGTTGTAGGGTTTACACTTTGCAGGGCTCGAACCGTCAACCTTTTAGTTACCAAATGGGAATTATAGCCACCGTAACACACCTGATTCTGTAATGATTTCTATAAAAGCATATTAATCAAACACTACATTTTAATTCTGGGGTGCTTTGCAGTTTTAAAGTAATCTTACTGATGTTCTGGTGTTTAGATATGGCACAGATACTTTCTTTGAGGCTGTAAGGATGGTTTACATAATACATGAGATTGTTTAGAAACAGCACCATGTTTTGAGAAATCATTGTCCAAGCAAACATCTTAAATCAAATTGCACTAGTTGATCCCCCGACGTCTTGGAAAGCTCTGGTTTCTGGTGGAAAGAGTTATTATGGATCTGCAGTTTGATATTGTGCTTTTAGTTCAGCACTGTAACACTCCATTTCCACCCATGTGTGTGTCTAGATGGGTAAACTGTCAAAGAACAAGAAGAAGAAGTTGAAGAGGAAAGCCAAACGACAGCAGCGTCTGCTGGACGAGAGACTGCTGGACCTTCAGAGGATGGAGGAGCTGAATGGAGTTTTACCTTCAGAAGGATCTGGAAACACACGGACGCTCTGGAGACTCAGCGAGGATGGAGAAGATGAAGAAAACAGACAGGGTGAGTACAAATAAATGACAGGTGGACATGATGTTAGATTGAAAACTATTCAGACAGCATTTTGTATTAATTGTATAATGATGAACATCTTGGATGTATTTTATTTACAAAAGTAAATAAAAATTAACAAAATCCTGTCACAAACATACTTTCTTTTGTACATTCATAGAAATGGTAACGTTAAATTTTGGCGTAAAACAGATTTCGTGTCTTTATATTAGTGATTTTATATCATATTTATTTAGCACTGAATGAAAAAACAACAACATTTTTGTCCTTTTATAATGAATCACACCTCCCAGTGATGTTTAACTGATAGCAGACTGAAATCTTATTGGTGTTTTTGTGTGACAGACACAATATCCAGAAGTGATATGAAGATCATTTTTCTCTGTGTGTTACAGTAAACGGTAACGGTCCGGTTAAAGGCAGTCCAGAGTCGGGCTCATCGTGGCTGGAGGAGAGCTGTAATGGATCCGGACCGTTACGTTTCTCCAGTCCTGGTTCTGGTCTCTCGGGCATGTCTGGATCCATCCTGTCTGCTACCTCTGAATCGGCTCTGTCCACTCTGTCTGGATACTCCACAGAGCGATCGCTGATCTCGCCCAACTGTACGTCCTGTTCACCGCTGTCTACTGAACAATTTTTCTTGATAAATGATCTTTTCCTGTTTGTTATGTTGTGCAGTTTTGTTGCAGTATTGAGTTCAACCATAAAAGGAAACTTTGTTGGTCCTTAAAGTCTAAGCCAGATCGTCATGATTTTTACTGTGTGTGTGTGTGTGTGTGTTTTCCCAGCATTCTCTGCTGCTGATTTCTTGGTGAATCCTCTAAACCCTCAGAATGCAGATAAGATACGCATTAAGATTGCAGATCTTGGCAATGCATGCTGGGTGGTAAGCAACACATCAGTGTGAAATATTTACACATATTTGAATTATTTAAAAAGCAGCTTGTTGATGCCAGGGATCTTCTCTCGTGTCTCAGCACAAGCACTTTACAGAGGACATTCAGACCCGTCAGTACCGAGCTCTGGAGGTGCTGATCGGAGCAGAATACGGAACTCCTGCTGATATATGGAGCACTGCGTGTATGGTACGAACTCATTTATATCCAATCAGCATTCATCAAACATGAGCAAAATCTCTGAAGAACTTGTGCAACTGCGGTTAATGTGTTTGTGTTGTCATTGTTGTACTGTTGTTCATGTTTGTATTTTTGTTGACATTATTGTTTATTGTATACAGGCGTTTGAGTTGGCGACCGGGGATTATCTATTTGAGCCTCATTCAGGAGAGGACTACACTAGAGATGAAGGTCAGATTTCTTAGTCTGTGATTTGATGAAATGATTTGATGAATCATAATCATGATTCTAAATCAATATTGTTAGGCCTTTTTGGAGCTTTCGAACACGAACAAAAGGGTTTTTAGCTGGTTTACTAAAGGTTATACTTTTTAAGGTATAAAATAAATTATTCGCAAGTCATAAAAACGATTGTTTTGCCAGTACCCACATGGTGACCATTACATTGTGCAACCCTAATATGTTATGCTATTATTAAGCGATATATTAAGCGGTCTTAAATGAACACAGAAGTACGTAATGCTAACTTTGAAATTGTTTTTCTGCAGATCACATAGCTCACATCATTGAGCTGTTAGGCTCCATTCCTCCACATTTCGCCCTGTCTGGCAGATACTCCAGAGAATATTTTAACCGCAGAGGTGAGATTTAATAAAATACACAGTCTGACATTCATTATATTAAATGGTATGCTGTAATAATTGCACTAAAGCAGAGCTGTCTAATCCTGCGTATTTTTCATGGTAAACTTGTTTAAAAAAACTGTAGAGGACATCAGAGGTTTTTTTTTAAATAGAGAAACTACACAACACTTTCATGAGCTCAGGGGTTATTCTGACAGATTTCCAGTGCTGTGATAATATTTCAGGATATTATTAGCTCAGAGCTGCCATGAAGAAAATCAGCCCATTAGGAAAGTGTCTGTGTGGAACATATATAATTATACTTCTCATCTGTTTCTCTTTATCATCTTCTTTGGTATGGTTAAGACACACCAAACCTAAGATGTTGAATTTTTAACTTGTTTAAGTCAAGATGTTTACATGGGTTTCACGAGAAGAGGCTCAAGCCCTGGTGACAACATTTAGACATACAGAAGCATTATTAAGATGCTTTTTAAGAGGATTGAACCTTTTGGTGATAAGGGTTTAAATTTATACTACTGACTCCAGTCTTTCAATTTATTAAAATAATTGTTCCTTCTCAAGTTTCATCATCACTTCATTCCTTTATTAAAATTTGCTCGATTATGATTCTATAATAAGTTTGTGGATTTTTTAACAATGTTAAAACATTTTATTACATGACGCTCTGGAATACATAAAGCTTTGAGATCATGTTCAGTATTCTCTCAGTTTACCTTCATTCATCTCTGAGCTAATTTGTACTTGACTGAAAAATAGGCCACCTTGACATTCGTCCTTGACTGCATGAGTGTGATTTGACCGAGCATCTGTGTGTGTGTAGGTGAGCTGCGACACATCTCTAATCTGAAGCCGTGGGGACTGTTTGAGGTCTTACTGGAAAAGTACGAGTGGCCGCTGGATCAAGCAGCCCAGTTCAGCGACTTCCTGCTCACCATGCTCGAGTTCATACCTGAAAAGCGTGCTACCGCGGCCGAGTGTCTACGGCACCCCTGGATCAATTCATAACCTCCTCTCCAGCCTCCCGTAAACACGTTTATCACTGCATCCGTGCAGTCTGCGTCCTTTAGGTCAGTACGGTTACCTACTGGTGTACATGTCCGTCTTTCACAGCGGAAGCTTAAGGAAGATGGAGAGTATTCTGAGCACACATTTTAGCTAGAACCTCAAACTTATGTTTTTTTTATATATATATACATAAATATATATATTTAAAGATGCTTTGAACTCTAAACCTGGTGGGGGTAAAATGTCTGTCAGATGTTTTCATTGTGCTGTCATCTAATCGTGTAGAAGGGTCACATATTTATATGTTAAAATAGTGCCTTGACATGCCATCTGCAAAAAAAAAAAGTAAAAAAAAAACCTCACCTTTTTATATTTGTCTGCTGATGTGTGAGGAATGCTTGATGTTTGTGAACATACAGAACTCTGTATGAATACTTGATTGAATTCAATAAAGACTTGAGATCTTAAACCCTGTACTAAAGAATAAAGAACCACTATGAACCACAGACGTGATGTCAGAGTATTTCTTCCTCACCACAACACTACAGCAATGTGAAATATCCAAACACTTTATAACTCGCAGTTAAGAATTATGTTTGATGTTACTTTATTGTCATTTCAGCTATTTGCTGTACAGTTGCTACAGACGTTTCTTCTTGTTGTTCTACGTGAGATGCAAAGAAACTGAACAGTCTGAGGTGATTGTGTGAGGCAAGCGTGAGGTCACACATTCTCCTTGTAAAGTCCTTTGTCAAATTTGATGAGGATTGAATGTGGAAATGCCTTTTGGCTACAGTGTTTGACAAATGTACTTGTGTTTGACTTTTTTTTACCTTTGTAAATATACAGCAAAGGTTTATTAAGTAGAAATTAAGTTCTTCTGACATAAACACTGTTTTAGTGTTTACGTCTTATGAACCCATGATGTTTTTTACTGAACTAAAACTGATGCTATTGGACTACTTAATGTTGACTTCTTGTTTTCTCATACATTGTTTGAAAGAAATTTAATACAATGAAATTTTGCAAAATATTTTTATTTATAAGCACCTTGTGAGTAAACTAAAGGAGAACTTTGGGATTGAAGATATTTAAGATTCATCTGTGTTGTCTATTGTGGCGTGTCTGTTGTTGAAAGAAGAATGTTATGTCATATGGGTTTGGAATTACAGAAAAGTAAATGAAAGAAAATCTTGGGGCAACAATAAAAGTATATAAAACGCTGTTTTATGAGCAAAGTTCATTTTGACATGACGTGAATATGAGTAAATGAAAACAGAATTTGCTCCCAGCATGCCACTGGTCACTTGTAAATCACTTTGGATAAAAGCGTCTGCTAAATAAGTAAATGAATGAATATAATTTAAGTTTCACTACAGTCTCTTAATGTAATTTATGGCCACAAGGGGGTGACAAAGGATCACTGCAGGTTATAAATAACAGGCATACAGGTCACTAAAAGCTAACAACTTGTCATGATAAATAACACATATCATTTATGTACCTTTGAACCAGTGACAAAGCTTTTATCATTGGTTAAGACCCGACTATAGCCAACATGTGTTTAAACTCTGAATTAGTTTAATGACACTCACAAACAATATCCCCACTATGTTCAGTGAGATGATGAAAACTGCACAGGCAGACCGAGTGTTTTAACTGACAGAACATCAGTCAGAGTAAATCATCATGTTTGAATCCAGAGTGGCAGAAAAGCCCTTTAATGTCCTTAACAGAGTCACTGTTGCACATTCTTGAAGTCCAGTCATTTTTTTCTGCACACAACAGTCCATCCATCATCCTCTTCATCATTATTCATGGCCTGAGGATGAGTCTGTTCCTTCGCTGCTGTGCTGCTGACTGATGGTCCTTCTCCAGCTCCATCACACTCCATCGCCTGAGACCAACAACATGACTCATTCACATCCTTAAAGCAACACAATATAAATCAAACACTTAAGTGCACAAACCTCTTCATCATCACTCTCATCATCCTGATCTCCTGCAGGTGTTTTCACAGGTGTGGCTTTTACCCGGCCAGTGCTTTTTTTCTGAGCCAGCTGATTGACGTGATCTCTGACCTCAGTCACTTTGCTCTGCTCACACAGCTGGTACATCAAACACACCTTCTGTGCCACCTGACGTTAGACAGAATCAGGAGGATTTACTCAAGTATACAGGGGTACACGTTCGGTTCACGCTCGGCCTCAGAGCCTACACAAACCTGAGGTAAGCTGCCATCATCTACCACAGTGTCAAATTCATTATTCATCAGGTCTGCGATAAAATCCTCCACTTCACACTGCTGCAGGTCATCTGTAAGGAAGTAAACACAGTGGGTTTGTCTTTGCACCACATCACAAAAATCCTACGAGATGTTTTTATTAGGATAGTCATGTGACGGCTCTAACCGTTGTCATTAAAATACTGCTGAAGCACATCCACCATCCAGTCTGCTTTCTGTTGACTGTAAGCACCACCAAAACCATTATCAACTGCAATCTGCAAAAGATGCAAGAAAGTGCAAAAGTGAGGTCTATTATTCCAAAACTCTTTCACCATATAAATAAAAAAATTACACAACTATACACAGAAGAAACTTTAAATTAAAAGTCCCTTTGAATAGATTATCCTCCTATATAAGGCAATACCAAATTATAATCGTTTCAGTTATAAATACAATTATGAATCATAAGCTGTTTACTTTTAAAACCATGACAAAATTGGTTTGTATTATTTCAGAGGAAGTTAATGATGTTCTGTTGGTTCCCATCTGTCAGATAACATCTCAACATTGCCAATAGAGACCATTATAATTTCCATTAAAACAAATACAATTCCCATTATAAGTATTTAAACCAATACAATTTATTTGATGGTTTCTATTGTTATTTTTCAGCATGTCTTCGAGTGATTTATATCCATGTCTTATATTTCTGTATTAAGTACTCTGTATTAAGTTTATGTATACACCGCAGAGCTAATCCGCTAGCCGCTGTAGCAGTGTGGTTTCTAACTCATCGACTGAATGTCGCTTTATAAACATGCAAAGAAAAAATATGTATTTTTAAGAACATACGATGACATTGTATTCACTCACTTGCAGTACTGGCCAGGTCTCCAATACCGCCCGAACCGCTTCACTGAACAACTCACGTGTATTAGATACGAGCGGAGCCATTTTCAGATCAGCAGACCTGAGAAATCAAGCGCCGATCACTGAACGTGCGCCATCCGGAAGCAGTCGATCACAGATACACTTACTGTCACAGTAAGTAACTTACTAATACACTTACTGTTTGTCATTTGTAAAAGTCAAGTAATGTACAACTACTAGATGTGCACAAAATAAATAAAGTTAATATCGTTAATATTAACTATTACCAGCAGGTAGACTGCAGCAATAGACTGTAGTATTACTATCGTTAATAATAATGCTTGCTGTTAGGGCAAATGAAGAAACATAATTTATGTTACAGTCGATGTTACAGTTTAATCGTTGAAAGGAAATATTATGTTTTACCATCCACGAGTATGGAGACTTTCATTAAATGGTCTTTTAATTTACGAAGTAAATCTGGAGGTTTTGGTTTTGTTGTAGCTTGTATCTTTCACTTTTATTCCTATTCAGAAACGTGCATAGGTCATATATAAAGCTTATCTCTTTTACCAAACCTCCCCATGTTCCCCTATGAAAGTCTATGCAACATACTGTAGAATATTATGAAGATTTTTGACTTTTCAAACCTTTCCAATCTTCTGCATGATCATCCATAAAAACTTTATTGTTTTAATAGTTATTTTAAAATAATATATATTTAAGTTAAAAACTTAATCAAATCACATATACATTTTTATTGGTTAATTCATTTGCAATTCTCATTCTCAATTCATTTGCAATTCTCATAAACAGCATGCAAATAATAATAATAATGATATACGTAATGAAGTCACTTTGGATAAAAGCGTCAGCTAAATCTAAAATGTAAATACGTTATTTTTTTTCTTCAGATATATTTAACGTTATATATATATATATATATATATATGTTCATTCCTGAAATACAACAAACCAACATTTTGGCAAAAAAAATAATTTATAATATGGATTCTGCAATTTCTCAAATAAACCATTGCAAAAAAGTACAATACATGTTCTTATCTAAATAAAAAACATCAATAATAAAACAACTACAAATAAGGAATGCTACACAAGCAAATGATGAATGCAAATACGAGGCTTAAAATAACTGTAATACACAGTTTCACTGTAAAGAAAAGTCTCACGGAAGATTGTTTTTTGTGAGTTAAAGATATATAAGTAGTGAGCAATAATAAAAAAGGTAATACTTGTGAAAAAGTTAAAACATGCCAAACATATTCATAAAGCTGTCTTCTATTATTTCTTTATCTCTATTCTTCATTCTTCGGAGAACTGCAAGATCATTTATGCATTCTCATAGTCGTTCTTGATGGGTTCTGTGTTGTTTAATGAGTTAGAGTTAGTCTGTTGTACAGTAGAGGCCTGGTCTATTTGTTTATTAATAAACCCAAACCAAAACTCAGCCCTGTTTTGATCTGTGGTCATCTAATCTTTCATAACATTATATGTTGTTATATATGAATAAGAGCTCACCTTTACTGTTACTCATAATGGTGATCGCTATCACTGCAGTAATCATGAGACAAACGGCAATGATGGAAACAAAGCAAATGTAGAATAAAGACACTCCTTTCTCATGATGATCTAACAAAGATATACAAAAAGAATTTTTTTATTTATTTGACCTGTATGGCATCTTTAAAGCTTGTTTTCAAATATTTTCTATTGTCTGCTATTGTGTTTAGTTTTTTTACAGTTATAACTGTTTTTACCATTCATTCATTTCCTGTCTAAATGTGCAATTCAGCAAAAAGCATCAGACCTTGTGCTGCAGTTTACAGGACAAATGAGATCAGTGGTGTTGAATACAGCTCTGATTTACAGTAAAAATGTAAACAAAAATGAACAAGTTACCTGAGTCCAGGTTGCCAAACTCTCTGTAATTGTAGGTCTCACTTCGCCAGTAGTAGATGTCGCTAATTTTATGCACACAGGTGAAGGAAGCTGGTGGGCTCACTGTGACCTTAAGGAAACACTCCATACCTCGCAAGCAACCCATTAATCTCATGGTGTATTTATGTTCACTCTCCACGGAGAGTTCAGAGGAGATCCCGTGAATCCAATCTGTAGACCTACACATCACTATAAAATCTCCTCTGTCCTTTACCTGCTGGTACACTGCAATGTCCGGCAGCATCTGGGCACCTAAAATTCAACAAACACTACATGCTGGTGAAAATGTTACACATTTCTGCTGTATAATTGTGCCTCTAATATTTGACGCTAAATGGACACCTGCCCAAGACAACTTCCTTGCACCCATGGCCCTGTTAATTAAAATTAATTGTACCACCTTATATATAATTAATTTTTATTCACTCACTTAAGCAAGTAAATGTTTGTGTCCTGTAACTGCATAGTGAGTTATAGATGCGATCAATGGCAATTTGTGTCCTTTATTACGGATTGCAACTATAACACGTCATGTCAGGGTTTTTTCTCTCTTTAAAGAGTTTTTTTTGAATCCCTGACCACTGACTGCTATCTGTCAATACATGTAAAGCTGCTTTGGTACAATGGCCTTTGTGAGAAAGCGCTATACAAATAGAATTGAATTGAATTTATTATTATTGATTATTGATTCTCAGTCTTTAATATGTGATGGTGACGGATTCGTGTTAAACTCAAACCCAAACATTTTTTTGTTTTAAACTGGAAGCTTGTGTGAGTCTGATATGAGGAATTCTTTTGTATCGGACTATCCATATATTAAGGGAAAAAATTAGATATTAGTTGCCTACGTTCAATAGGGACATCCATATCATTGAAGCCGACATCGGAATATCCAGTGTCACTCAGGGTGGACATCATATCATTGAAGTTGACTGGCTCGACCAAGTCATCCTGTCCAATGAAAGCACATAAAAGTTAATAACAGACTACAGTGTACTGTAGAAACAATAACTTCAAAACAGTAATAAAATATATAAAAAACTCTCATTTAAAATCATTTAAAATAAAAAGCTAGAAAATGTTTGAAAACCCACATGTTCCTCAGAATCGTCTAAAATGTCATGATCAGAAGAATTATAACACGTCTCTGGAGGAAAAAAGAAGACAAATGGAAACAACTATAAATGCTCTTGTTATATTGGCACATAACTTAAACACAAAACACAGACAAGCTATTGAGTATATACAGAAAATAGTGATTTTAAGTCTTGTACAAAAAGTTAAATGAAAAATTAAATAAAAAAAGCTATTTGATCTTTTTTTACTCACGTAAAGTTGACAAACTGACCAGCAAAAGAAAACAAAAAGAAAACTTCATCTTTGCTGTTTATCACAGTGTGACCCACCAGACAGCAGCAGTTTATTTCTCAGTCTCAGTTTATTTCCTGTTATAAAACAGCAGTGCAAAAGTCTTTGAAAAATCTTTGAGACAAACTTTAAACAGGAATTTATGTAGCTAAATGCATCTAGACACAACAGAACAGTTAGTTGTTGTTTTCCCTGTTTTACAATCTAATAAATGTTTGTCAGTTTGACTTCTGCATGGTTTTGTGGTTATTCTTTCTGGAAACAGACACTATAGACATTTTTTTTAATAGTAGCACACGCACCATGTGAGGTGTTTGTCAGTTTGACTTATGGTTTTTGGTCTGGTTTTGTGGTTATTCTTTCTGGAAACAGACACTATAGACACTTTCTATTAAATAGTAGCACACGCACCATGTTAAAACAGTTGTTGCACTGTGTTAAAACATTGTTAAAGAGGAAGAATTCATCTTTTTATTTTAATATGTATACTACTTCCACGTGACTTTTTTTACTGTTTAGAATCATCAACACATGTCCAACATATAAACATATAAAAAAACACAAATCGCTTGTGTAGTTACTTGACCCATGGTTTGGTCTGTAAGTGGAGTGTGTAAATAAATTCATGAAATTAGTTAAGTAAAATCAAATTTTGCTTGTTTCCTAATTATTTTAAGATAGTTTAACTATTATTTTCTTTTGTGAAGTTGAGAGACGTGATATTACTTCGTGAATTGAGGTAAACTACATGGTCCAAAAGTTGAGTAAACTTAATATTTAAGTAAATATTTTGCAGTATAACGAGGTGTAAAGTCGTTTACTGTACAGGTAAGCAACACCAAAGTAATCACAGTAAAAACAGGATATGAGTTGTTTTAATTCCTTATTTTTATCAGTGTACATTAAAACACGAACCAATGTAACAGCTCACAAAATCCCTAAAATATTTTACAAATGACAGATGGCTCTCCTCACTGACTTGTTTTCAAGATAATTTAACATGCGAATGAAATACAATCTATCTACATTTTAAATCACTATCAATATATATTAGCCTCATCCTGATTTAACTTTGAAAAACACCTCATCAAATATCCTTTAAATCACATATATTAATAGTTGTGTTTGTCTGCTGTGTTGATCACATTTATAACTTCTTACATTTTTATCCTGATTACAGTGAAATGTCACGTAATATTTTATACTAAGACCTAAGCCTATTAAACTAATCACGGTTCTGGGCACTACACCAGACTTCAGGGAACGTGTGATCTTTTACACAATATCATTTACAACACAGTATGTGCAGTTTGAATTCAAAAGAAAAAGGCAACAGTATGTTTCTGTATCAAAATTAACAGTTTATTTGCACTACTAATTTCAACTGCATCATTATTTCACAGTTTTAGAAATACACATTATGAAGTCATTTAAATGTTACAAATATACTGAGTAAGTGATTTACATTGAAGCAGGTTTAATGAACTTTGATAGATGTGGCTATGGCTAAAATATTACATCCTATATATCCAGGGCGTATACAGAGATGTTGAACAAAGAACAGCAAGCAGGAGATAAAGTAATGATAGAATAAAATAACTTCATAATGATAGAATAAAATGGGTACTGGAACTAACCGTTTTATAAAAAACTGATGAAGTAAATAAGAAAACAAGAAATGAAATACAACATAGATGTATGTCTATACAGAATTTCAGTCATCTCTGAGGTAATGCATTACTTTATATTTAGCTGACGCTCCAAAGCGACTTTATGAGACAAATATGACAATAAAGTGATACATCATCAAGGTGGCAAAAATAATACAAAGTTTCACAGTGCAAGATAATTACCTGTAGAGGAGAAAGGAAGGTTAGTGGGTTTTTTTGTTGAAGTGGGTGGTTAGGATGTCAAGTGTTCGTGGAATTTGTGTGTTTTTAACCGTTTCTTGAAAGGGATGTGGCTGATCGGCTAATACACACAAGATCTTTCACGAGTCTGATGAAAGAAACCAGTGCTGATGTATTCACAGCACGATAATGTCGGTATACATTACAATGTCGTATTGTATGTTGTGTGTGTTACATCACAGAGCAGCAGCAGGTGGCAGGATAATCTTCAGCGTTTACTTCAAACTCATTTCCATACACAAAGTACACATGAGATTTTCCTTTCCACATGTAGTTCACTTTGGTAATGGGAATTAGCTCAATTGTCTGTCGCTAGAACAAAAGTGAAAGATTCAAATACAAGCACATTTAATTTTGAGTTATTAAAATTGTATATAACAAAAATAAAGGAGATAAAGAAGAATACGATGCACACAAACTACACACAGATGCAAATAGGGTCGTACCTGTTGTAGTATTCGGGAGGTTTGGGCGTATTTTGCCTGATGTTCTCTTACTAAACGATCGGACGCTTGTGCGACAGAAGCATCGGGGAAACCCATGACAGGATACAGCTACAATAAAGACACACACAATTCATTTCTGTTTTCATACAGTCAAACGTTTAGACACAATCGATAAAAATCCTGAAAATCTTTTATCTGAAGGTGTCAATGTTTGAAATGACTTCTGTAGACAGAAATGTGATATTCATTTCTTTAACTAAAATTCTAGATTTGAACCAAATACAGAATAAAAGCAGCCAATAAGAGTCAAGCACAGATAGAAAAGGTTCAAGAAGTTGCATGATTAAATGATTAATTCAACACAAAGAGTGACTACTTTTGAAGATGATCAAATATAACATAATTCCCACAGTTTCAATTGTGTGGAAAAAGTTCACTACTATTCTAAAATGTACATACACAACATATATTCCTGCGCTTACCATATACTGTCTATCTTGAAAGAGCTGCTTCCCTGAAACGCTCTCAAGGTTGTGCACTTTCAGACCGCTCGACTGCTGTGCTACATAATCATCCTTTTCAGTGGTCCTGAAATGATCAAGTCCGAATTGAATATTAGTATAACATGAAATACCATGAAATTTCTGCTTGCGTGTGCCACTACACGGATCTCACCATTTAATAGTGAGATTGATGAAGACGAGCAGCTGTCTCTTCCCACGACAGGTGTCACACTCACGAGAGCCTTGACCATGACATGAATTACAGCTGAATGATGCCAAACACAAATTCAGATTCATGTGTTAGAATGCATTCAAATTTCAAAAGCATTCAGTTCTGAAAAAACTACACAAATGCAAGGGACAAAAAAAGGGAATTTATCATCTCTAAACTTAATAATCCAGAAGTAAATGCACAGATACAGCTCTTGACTTACTTCTCTTGACCGCGGCCCGAGCAGTGCATGCAGCGGTCATCGGTCAGACGATGTCCCGTACCATTACATGACTGACACACTTTCTGCACATGCACAAAAACAAAAGGGTATTTCAAGTTAATGTTATTTTCAATTATCTACACTGAATAGAGATATTAATTAAAAATTCTTGCCTGCGTGTACATTTTTTAAAACGATACTAAACTAAGCATCTCCAAACGGCAAGCTAA